>CAUYLG010019482.1:0-29178 GCA_963573385.1 Cacajao melanocephalus | reverse complement strand
TCCCTCCCTCCCCTCCCCTCCCCTCCCCCCTTCCTTCCTCCCTCTCCTTCCCTCCTCTCTTCCATCCTCCTCTCCCCTCCCCTCCCCTTCCCTTCTCTCCTTCCCTCCTCTCTTACATCTTCTTTCCTCCCTCCCTCCCTTCCTCCCTCCCTCCTTTCCTTCCTTCCCTTTCTCTTTTAATATCTAAAAATTTTTAGCTAATCTTCTCTGTATCTTTGCAATTTTAATATATGTGTTGCTGAAGCAAGCACAACCCTCTGTGTCTTAGGAGGGATTCTAAACCTTTCAGGTTGGGCCTTTAACCCAACTTTGTCCTTTATCTGGGACAAATTAGCCAGTTGGTGGTGCATGGATAATTTTCCTTTGGATTGGGGTTCTCTCCAGTATTGTCCCTTCATGATTCCCAGAAAGATGTTACAGGGAAGGAGTCCCAATCCAGACCCCAAGAGAGGGTTCTTGGATCTTACACAAGAAAGAATTCAGAGAAAATCCATAAAATGAAAGCAAGTTGATTAGACAAATAAAGAAACAAAAGAATGGTTACTCCATAGCCAAAATAGTTGGCTATTTTAATGGTTATTTCTTGAGCATATGCTAAATATAGGGTGGATTATTCATGAGTTTTTCCAGAGAAGGGGCAGGGGTTTCCCAGACCCAAGGGTTCCTCTTTTCTTAAGACCATATAGGGTAACTTCCAGACATTGCCAAGGCATTTATAAACTGTCATGGGGCTGGGGCCGGTGTATTCTAGCATGCTAATGCATTATAATTAATGTACAAAGAGCAGTGAGGAAAACTAGAGGTCAGTTTCATTGCTCTCTTGGTTTTGACCAGGTTCTTTACTGCAGCCTATTTTATCAGCAGGGGCTTTGTGACCTTTATCTTGTGTTGACCTTATAGCTCATCCTGCAATTAAGAATGCCCAACCTGGGAATGCAGCCCTGCAGGTCTCAGCCTCATTTAACCAGCCCCAGTTCAATATGGAGTTGCTCTGGTTCGAACGCCTCTGACAGTATGGAGGGCTTACGATTCTTAAGAAGAGAGAGGTTGCTGAGCTTTAGAGAATAAACTCACACATGCATGAAGCACTGATAACTCTTGCCGTTTACTTTGTTAATTTGGTAATAAATTTTACAGCTGTGTTTTGAATAATTTGCATTAAGTTTTTCTTTCTGATGTGAAGTAGGCAATGAATGAGAAAAGCCTAATTCTCCTGTGTAGGGTAATAAAGATAATGAAGCCCTTCTTGGCTTAAATGGTAGTGGGAGAATGTCACATCTGTTTCTGTCCATTTCCACTCCTGCTCCCTCTCCCCTGGACCGAACAGGGCTGGGCTGATGGAGTTACCCAGGGAGGCTTCAACTGGGGAAGTTGGCCCATTTAAACTCCTGCTAGTATTAAACTGTCCCTCAGTCCTATGTAAGTTAAGACAATAAAGTTATGAAACTCATGTGAGTTATAGGTACAGGATTCTGTTAACACATGTATCATATCCTGATAAATATGGGCACCTTAAAAGTAGTTGTCCTGGGAATAAATATGTGTCTATTTAAAAAATTCTGTCATCATTACTTAAAATATTTTGGTCACTTACCTTGTAAAGTTACTTTTAAAACCAGTCTGAGACCTACAAGAAACCCAGTTTCACTTCCTTATAATCACATTTAGGATTTCAGATACTTGCTACTCTGCTTGTTTATTGGCCTTTCTGTTCATAGTTACCCCTTTTCATTTCTCTCTCCAGCCCCAAGCAAGGAAAACTCTGGGTTCACATAGTGCTCCAACTATGGGACAAGGCTCACATCATACAGAGCCCAAGCAATGAAGGAAGATTGGCATGCTTCACAAGACTTTGACCTTTAAACAAAGCATGCTCAATCTGTTTTCTCCAGTGTCCCATTTCTGCTTTGTGATCCCCTCCCCCACCCTTTTCATATTAAAGAACCCTTAAACCTGAGGCTGGGGTCAAGGCCTTGAATTGTCCTCTCAGAGAAAACAGGGAGAATGGGTAGAGAGAGGTACTTCGGAGGTCTCTTTTTCCTTCTGCTCGTGGGTAGTTAGTTAATGATCTACCAGCAATCCCCACTCTTGGGAAGACTGGGATCATGTTCCAGCCCCACATCACGGCTCAGGGCAGAGGGCACTTTGTACAGCTGCATCTCACTTTCCTACTTCATCTTTAGAGTCAGTAGTCGTCTGTGGTCTCGTATCTTCTCAGTTTCTGGGCTCCAGATATGAAAATGGATCTTCCCATTTTCTTTCTCTCTTGAGTCTGATCTGGGGGTAAGTGAGGATGTTTACTAGCAGAGGAAAAAGAAATACTGAAGTTTGCAAAAATGTATAGAAAGCTGGGCTCCCTTCTCATCATGCCCCTTCCTCCCTAGCAGTTTCTAAACCCACAGAACATTACAGTGAGATTTTAGCTGATGGTACAAATATGTCTGCAGGATTTCCTCAAACTGGGGCTACATTTGAAGGCTTTATATTTTGGCCATCTGACCTGCTTTTCTCTTTTCCAGAGGATTCTACTTTTCACAAATAGATATGATCTAGGAATTCAGCCTCCCTTGCCCTTCACTAATTGCAGAATAAGCAAAGCAGAGGCCGTTTAGTGAATGGACCAGAGGGCATAATTAATAAATGAAGATCTCTGGAGCAAAATAGGGGAGGAGTTAGACACAAGGAAGGAAGCTAAAGGAAGCCAGAGAATTGCAGGAATTGAGTGTATAACATGGAGAAATAAAGAGGGAGTTAGGCAGAGGCCGTTGGTGGTCCCTTCCCTGCTACCTGAAAGAATTGCCTGATCAAGGCCTATTGTGGGCATGGTCTTAGGCTAAGTTTTAGGGATACAGAGATAAATAAGACACAGTTCTTATTTTACAAGTTTACAGTCTAACAAAAAGGAGATAAATTACCAAATTAGAGGAGATTTTCAGAATGTGTGGTATTATGGGCTAGGAGTCCGCTACCATTGCTAATAGCTAGCATTTATTGTTTACCCACTGTCTTCTAAGCATTTTACACATTAAATAACTCATCAACTCCTGACATCAGCCCCTTGAAGCATATATTGCTATAATCCTTGTTTTATAGGTAAAGAATCCAAGGCACAGAGACGTTACACATAGCCTGCCTGAGGTCTCACAGCAGGGACTCAGAAGCAGAACTCCAGCACAGGTAGTCTGGTTCTAGAATCTATGCTCAAACTAACACAGCTGTTAGTAAGTCATCCAGAGTGTGGGGAAGCTCTGCTGCTTCACGTCTGCAGGAACCTTTGTACCCACTTGTCTGTCCTTTGTCCTGGGATGCTCTTCCTTAAAGCCTCTGGTCGAGGGACTCTTCTCTGGTATCTTTTCTGACTCCTGCCTATCCCAGGGCTGTTGTTGCCCTTGGAGCTTACCCAACACTTTGTCATTGTATTCTATTTGTTGGAGTGTCTGACTTCTTGTATTATAAGCTTCTGGAGAGCAAGGAATTTTTATTCTCGGAAAACAGTTACAAAAGTAGAGCCAATAGTATAATGAATTTACATGTACGCATCATCCAGCTTCAGTGATGAACATTTCAGTTCAATCTTATGTCATCTATATTCCCCCTTCCAACCATGAATTATTTTGTAGAAAATCATAGACATCAAATCATTTCATCTGTAGATATTTCAGCTTACTCCTAAAATACAAGGGCATTTTAAGAAACAATATTACAAACATATCAGAAAACATAATCATACTAAAAGATTATTTACTCCTTAATATCATAAAATATCCAACCAATGATGAAATTTCTGTAATTACCTTATACTTGTTCTTCTTTCCTTTTTTCTTCATTTATTTATTCTTTCATTCTTTCCTTCCTTTGTTCTTTCCCTCCCTCTTCTTCTTCTTTTTTAAATAGTAGGATTGTTTGAATTAGAGTCCAAATCAGAAGGACTTTATTTTTTAATCTTCATGTTCTCACACCTAGCTTAGTATTTGACATATAGTAAGTCCTCAATAACTGTTTGCTGGGCAAATAATCAGGAATCCAGATTCCTGAACCCCCAGAACAGTCCTACAGTCTTGTCTGATATTTGGTTGATCTCTTGGAATGCCTTCAATTTCTGATAGTCTTAGTTTTTCAGGGGTTAACTTTGGTGCTAGCTATTATCAGTGCCTATGAACATTGCTAAAAGTTTGAGGGCAATGGGTATATCCTTGACTCAATCATTTATAGGCTAGGGGGACATGGGGGTCCTTTCTTTCATTTTTTTTCCTTTTTTTCTTTTTTTTTTTCTTTCTTTTTTTTTCTTTGAGACAGGGTCTCACACTGTCACCCATGTTGTAGTACAGTGGGATGACCTTGGCTGCAACCTCTGCCTTCCAAGTTAAGGCGATTCTCGTGCCCCAGACTCCTGAGTAGCTGGCATTACAGGCAGGCACCACCATGCCCAACTAATTTTTTGAATTTTTGGTAGAGACAGGGTTTCACCATGTTGCCCAGGCTGGTCTCGAACTCCTGGCTTCAGGTGATCCACCTGTCTTGGCCTCCCAAAGTGCTGGGATTACAGGCATGAGCCACTGCACCTGTCTAGGTCCTTGCTTTCTTTTTTCTGTTTTTTTTGTCCTTGGTTTCTGTCATGGACTGAATTGTGTTCCTTGAAAATTCTTCTGTTGAAAGCCTAACACCTAGTACCTCAGAATGTGACTGTATTTGAAGATAGGAACTTTAAAGGTGATTAAGTTAAAATAATGTCCGTAGGGTGGGCTCTAATTCGTTCTGGCTGATGTCCTTAAAGAAGAGGAAATTTGGACACAAAGAGAGACACCACAGAGGTGTAGGTACAGAGAAGAGACCATGTGAGGACATGGCAAAAAGGCACTTCCAAAACTATGAGAAATACATTTCTGTTGTTGAAGCCATTCAGGCTTTCTGGTACTTTGTTATGGCAACCAGAACAGAGTAATACAGTATCTTATCGCATGTTAAACTGTGGCTCACTCTTGTAATCTCAGCACTTTGTTAGGCTGAAGCAGGAAGATTGCTTGTGTTTGGGACTTCAAGAACAGCCTGGGCAACATAGCAAGACTGTTTCTACAAAAAATAAAATATTAGCCCCATGTGGTAGTATGCACTTGTGGTCCCATCTACTCAGTAGGCTGAGCCTGTGAATTGCCTGAGCTTGGGAAGTCAAGGCTGCAGTGAGCCATGGTTGAGCCACTACACCCCAGCCTGGGCAACATAGTGAGATCCTATCTCAAAAAATAGAAGTTGGGGGCCAGGCGCAGTGCCTCACACCTGTAATTCCAGTATTCTGGGAGGCCAAGGTAGGCAGATGGATCACTTGAGGCCAGGAGTTTGAGACTAGCCTGATCAACATGGTGAAACCCCATCTCTACTAAAAAAAAAAAAAAAAACAAAAAACCCCAAAATTAGCCCAGTATGGTAGTGTGCACCAGTAATCCCAGCTACTCAGGAGGCTGAGGCATGAGAACCCAGGATACTGAGGTTGCATTGGGCTGAGATCATGCCACTGTACTCCAGCCTGGGTGACAGAGTGAGACTGTCTCAAAAAAAAAAAAAAAAAAAAAAAAAACAGTTGGATTCATCATTTTTGGCTTCTTTGCCACTTCCTCGGGACAAGATTGTAAAGGAGCTTACAGAGAGCACCCACTGCTTTATGTGTGCTTGGTACACAGAATTCTAAGATGGCTCCTGATACCTGGAACTATGAATATGATGAGCTATCACACCCATGATTATGTTACCTTGTGTGGCAAACAGGATTTTGAAGACATAATTAAGGTTACAACTAAGTTGATTTTGAATTAATCAGAAGGGGAAGATCTGAGTGGACCTAATGTAATCACATGAGCCTTTTAAAAACAAAATTGGAGAGTTTTCTCAGGCTGGTCTCAGAAGGGAAAATCAGACAGTAGAAGTGTGAGAGGGATTTGACTTGAGGGAAGTTCTCTGTGGCTAAGATGGAAGAGGTCACAGTGCTAGGACCTGAGAAGGTCTTCTAGAGCTAATAGTAGTTCCTGGCTGACAACAGGACAATAGGGAACTGAAAGTATGACTTCAAGGAACTGGATTCTGCAAACTAATGAGTAAGTGTTGTTTTAAGCCACTAAATTAGTGGTGGTTTATTGCATAGCAAAATAACATGAATACAGGTGCTTTGTACCTGGTAGATTGAATTAGTGGCTCCTTTCCTTAGTGTATATTTAAAAACTGAAGTAAAATAAAAATACATTGAAATGTATGTAGATCTCAAGTGTACAATTTGATTTTTGGTAAGTGTGTATACCCATGTAATCACTACCAGAATTGAGATGTAGAACATTTCCATCAGCCCCAAAGCTCCCTCGAGCACCTTTGCCGTTAATCCCACCCTCTAGGGCAAATTCTTAACATCATTAATTCGAATTGCCTGTTCTTGAGCTTCATTTAAATGGCATCATATAGGCTGGGCATGATGGCTTATGCCTGTAATTCCAGCACTTCGGGAGGGCCCAGGTGGGAAGATCACTTGCCTCTAGGAGTTCAAGACAAGCTTGGGGAACATAGCGAGACTTCCTCTCTACAAAAAATGAAAAATTAGCTGGGTGTGGTGGTGGCATGCACCTGTAGTCCCAGCTACTGGGGAGGCTGAGGTGGTAGGATCATTTGAGCCTGGGAGGTCAAGACTGCAGTGAACCATGATCGTGCCACTGCACTAGGCCTAGGTGACAGAGTGAGACCCCATCTGAAAAAGAAAAATGGCATTATATAGCATGCATTTCTTTGTGTCTGGCTTCTTTTGCACAGCATAATGTTTTCAAGATTCACTTTTTTTTTTTTTTTAAGACAGGGTCTCATTCTGTTGTGCAGGCTGCAGTGCCATAGTATTATAATAGCTCACTGCAGCTTTGAACTCCTAGTCTCAAGTAGATTCTTCCACCTTGGCCTCCTAATGTGCTAGGATTGCAGGTATGGGCCATGGTGCTGGCCCATCCATTTTGTTTTATCCGTAGTTTGTACCCTTTGATTGCTGATTGGTATACGATTGCATGAATATTCCACAATTTCTTTATCCATTCATCTACTGATAGACATTTGGGTTTCTAGTTTTTGGCTATTATCAATAATACTGCTATGAGCATTCATGTATAACTCTTTGTGTAGACAGGTATTTTTTTTTTTTTTTTTGAGACGGTGTTTTGCTATTGTTAACCAGGCTGGAGTGCAGTGGCGCGATCTCGGCTCACTGCAACCTCCGCCTCCTGGGATCAAGGGATTATCCTGCCTCAGCCTCCCAAGTAGCTGGGACTACAGGTGTGCACCACCATGCCCAGCTAATTTTTGTATTTTTAGTAGAGATGGGGTTTCACCATGTTGACCAGGATGGTCTCAATCTCTTGACCTCGTGATCCACCTCCTTGGCCTCCCAGAGTGCTGGGATTATAGGCGTGAGCCACCACGCCTGGCTGGATATGTATTTTCATTTTTCTTGGGGAAATATCTATGAGTAGGATTGCTGGATTGTTTAAGTGTATATTTAATTTTATAAGAAACTGTCAACTGCTTTCTAGAGTGGGTGGACCATTTTTTATATCCTTTACCAATATGTGAGAGTATCAGTTGTTCTCCATCCTTACTTGGTATTGTCAAGTCCTTTTTTTTTTCTTTGAGACATCGTTTTGCTCTTGTTGCCCAGTCTGGAGTGCAATGGCGTGATTTCGGCTCACCGTGACCTCTGCCTCCCAGGTTCAAGCGATTCTCCTTCCACAGCCCCCGAGCACTGGGACTATAGGCATGTACCACCACACCCAGTTAATTTTGTATTTTTAGTAGAGATGGAATTTCTCCATGTTGCTTAGGCAGGTCTCAAATTCCCAACCTCTGGTGATCCACCTACCTTGGCCTCCCAAACTGCTGGGATTACAGGGGTGAGCCACCACACCTGGCCTGTCATGTCTTTTAAAGTTCAGCCATTTGCCAACAATTTCTTCTTGAGTACCTCTCTGTGCTTTTCAGGATGGATTATTCATCAATTACCCATCATATAGAATGTTCTTCCAACTTTTTATCATTTCAGTACTACCTATACTTCAGGTCACTGTTTCCTAACACAGAATATATGTGAGAATCATTTGAGAGTTTTTCAGAATATACAAGCCCAAGTCTCACTACAGGCATATCGTATCAGCTTTTCCAAGGATGGTATATATACCTATGTATGTTGAAAAGGTTCCCTAGGTAATTCTGATGTGTACCCTTTGCTAAAATCCATTGATTTAGCCCCAGGTCTTACCTATTACCTCCATCCTGGCTATAGGTTAGTAGTGTCTGGGAAAGTCTGGGTCCCTCTCCAGACCAATTATATTGGAATTTGTGGGTGGAGTCTGAGCATCAGTGGTTCTTTTAAAAAATTCCCCAGTTATTCCAATGTGTAGCCATAGTTCCCATTAGATTTCTCTGACTTCTTGTGGCATTTACACCTTTCTTTTTTGGTATTATGATTATTTTTCAGGTCTTATCTCATGTCTTGGGCCTTATATTCCTTGGGGTAGGGACGTTACCTTTTTAATTTCCCTATCTTTTGTGAACACATGAATTGGTCATCAGGAGGAGATTTTCAGCCACACATAGGTTGTGTCCTGGGTCTCAGGTTCACATGTTAATGTTACAGTCTTTGTTCTCCACAAGGTCAGAGGTTGCTTGTGATGAAGGTTGTGGGTAAATCCACAGTACAGATGGTAGATGGAGGTCACTCTGTTTGGTATGCTTTTAGGTGTAGAATTGGAACTAAGAATTCTATGTGTGTGGGGTGGAGAGGCAGGGATATATAGGGAGACAGATCTAATTAGCATTGTGGAATTATACAAGGAAGTATCGATAAAGGAAGGAAGACACTTCTTCTCTTTAGAAGAAGTTTGAACTTATCTAATAGGCCAGAGTAAGCCACGGTAGATTTTTGAATAGGAGAGTGGACTCGTTTTTAGGAAGGTAATGAGGCAGTCATATGCAAGAAAGATTTCAGAGAGACTGGAGACAAGAAGTCAACCAAGACTTTGAGTGTTGTTGAGGGCCTGGGTCAGTTAGGTTTATGGGAATGGTGAGAACAGCATAATTGAGAGTTATTAAAAAAAGAACAAGAGGCTTGAAACAAATGAGCAGGGGCTGTGGATACTTAGCGGGTGTCACTGGGAGAAATGAGTGAGCTGTGTGGAAGAGCTTGTTTAAATGGGTGACTTCAGACAGTATTTGGATATGGGTGTCATGAGTTCTACAAGTAGTTGGGGCTAGAGATATAAATTAAGAGCCATCTCCAGAGAGATCACTAAGCTGATGAAAGAGGGTGGATGGAGGGAGACAAGAAGGGTCTGAGTACTACATCTGGTTTGGGGGTACAGTACATAAGCGTGAGATGGAGGGAGGAGAGCTCTCCAGAAGGGAAAATTTGTCTGTGATCTTAGATACTGTAAAAGGAAAAAGTATGAGTATTATAAAAATACCTTTGTATTTCACCAAGACATGGATACTGATTTTGTGCTGTTTCCAGTGATCTTGGGTATGGAGGCAGTGCAGAGGGCCAGGAAAAATTAGGTGATGACTAAAGGGAAAGACATCACATACATTTCAATTGCTTGGAAGTGAAAGAAATGAGGTTATAGCTTAACATTTCGCAGAATTAATAAATGAAGGCTATTTAGGTTAGAAGAGATCTGACCCTCCAAGAGGGCAGAAAAAAGGAACTGAGAACCAGGAAGAGGCAGAAGGTCTAGAGAGATTTCTGTGGTGAGTAAACCTTAGAAACCCTTGCATAGCTACATCTGATTCACTGGAACCGCCTGAGTGGGAAGTGTTATTGGCCCCTAATGAAGAGGCTGGGAGGCCTTTTACTCATAAGATCATCTTCTCTCCCAGAGGAAGGTAGGCACTTCTTCCAGGCAAGTTGGAGCTGTGGTCTGTTGCTCTCAGATATACTCACTTTGTTGGCAGGTATGCAAATGAATTTAGCGAATTCTCTGGTCAAATAGAACAAATATCTGTAGACTTAGAAATAGTTTTAGTCTGACTCCCCATTGAACAATTTTGTTTTTTTCTGCCTGTAGAGAAACATTGTCTAAGGTAGTATCAACCATGAGGCAGCATGTTGATGTCTGATATATTATTTTTATTATAAACATACAACAATTTTTATATATAATTCAGACACAGTCTTAGCCAGGCAAAATTAAATAATAGCATAGCATGGATGAGGGAAAGTTTGCACAGTCCACGTCAGGGTTAGAAAACCCCAAAAGAGGTACCTGAGTATAGAGAACTCTGAGCCAATCCTCTTTGAAAAAGCCTCTTGGGCCTAACATGAGATCAGGTAGGCAGTATAGAATAAAACTTTCTCTTAGCCCCAAAGACATTCCATCTGTGTAGAAGACTGGGTGAGAAGTACATTTGCCTGTCTTCCTCCTATCCTTCCTTTTTATTATAAGATACATTTATAGACCCCATAGGAGAAAAGATAAATTTCACAGGCTGTTAAAAAAGGCTAGGCCCAAGTTATAATCCTTCTCCTTACAGCCCTGTTTCCCCAAGGGGCATCAGCACCAGTGCAGCTTTCTAGTTGTAAACAGTGCCACCAGCATGAGTGATAGTGTCCCTGTAGGGTGCTCCCACTTCTCAAGGACCAAATACACCTTAGCAGAGTCCAAGGTTCCCTGAGAAAGTGAGTGGAGGCAGACAGAAAAATACACATGTGCAAACATGGAATAGAATGGGAGTTGATGATTGGTCTGAGGTGCTAGAAACTGAGTTAAATCTAGTTCTAGTTATGAATGAGGAAAACCTTTTCTTATTTTCTATTTGGAGCCTCTGACAAAAAACCTTGAGAAGCTTTTGACCAAGGGACCTGAGGGATTTTGGTGGCTTCTTTCACCTAAGGCAATCAGACTGGCTTACATAGCTAAGCTAAGTAAAAATAATCCTCTTCATATAAATAAACAGTTATAAAAATTAAAATGGTGGAATGTCTCAGAGAAAAGAAGAAAAACTCCAATACCCCAAATTCTTTAACAGTGTATTCTTTAACAGTAATTTAAATAATCTCTGAAGGGCAGGTCTCTGATTCCTTTCCCAAGTTCCTAGCAGATTGTATTTATCAGAAGCTGGTTCCCTCCTAGAGCTACCCCTCCCTCTCTCAGCACTTCTTTGAATAAAGCCCATAAAGATAATAAAACATATCTGTGCTTTTGCATTTTCCATCAGGAATTGCCTTGGAGTTTGGCAAGTGGTTTTCCTCGTTGCTTCTAGTGGGTTCCCAGAAGACAGGCCTGCCAGAAGGATTAGGTGGCATTCTAGCTAAGCAGCAAGGTGCTTAGACCCTGATCCTACAAGTAGACAACCCTGACAATGGACAAAGGTGTGAAATTTCACTGTTGTTACATATTTGGTTTTCTTGTGTTTGGTGAGTTCACACAGGGCTTTGGAGAAATAGGAGAAGCCATTACTGCTTTTACTTTCTCTCTCTCTTGTTTTCTGGCACATGTACTTCTTGGAAAAGGACATAACCTCAAAGCTATGGCAAACCTGAATTACAGTGATAGGACAGGATTGGGGTGGGAAGGAATGAGTGCTCTGAATAGGTAAGTTTAAAACAAGTCCAGGTTTGGAAAAGGGGAAGGCAGGGGAAGTTCTGGCCACTCTTCACCAAAGTCAGCTTTGCCAAATTTCAATGACAAGAAGGTTGGGTTTCCTACACACTCCCAATGTACCTTTTCATCTGTCGACACTGAGGGAGGGGCTGTGACCAGGCAGCCTGGAGGTGCCTATTAGGAAGGAAGAGTCAGGGAAACTTCTTTCTGTCCCCAACCTCCCCACCACTCCCAGAGGGGAAAGGAATCTTCTAGTGATGAGGGTGAGAGACTTGGAATACATCAACATGCAGTGAGCAGGACAGGTTACATTACTTCTTTTTTACTTCTGAATAAATTATGTCTGTGGTTGTTGGGGATGAGGAGGCTGACGTTGGTTGTCTGGGTTGCTGGGCTGTGAAGTTCAGGGAAGAGTAAGTAACTTCCTTCATCTGAAAAGCACAAATAATGATCAGTTAAGTCAGTGTCACAGGGCAGGGCCTCACCTTGCCTGGTGTGATTCAGCACAAGCTGTTACCATTTTGAAATTTTAGCTCTGGAGAAGGGCTTTTGTTGTTACCCGTTCTCTGCTTTCTGACCTCCTGATAAATGATCATTAGAAGAGATAAATGATGGTATATATGCAATGGAATACAATAATGCAGCAATGCGAACAAGCAAACCACAAATACATACAACAATATGGATGACTCTCACAAAACAGTGTTGAAGGAAAGAAGCTACATATAAGGATGTTATATTTTTCCTTTATGTAGGAACAAAACCAAGCAAAACTAATCTGGAGCATTAGAAGTCAGGATAGTGGTTACTCTTTGGAGGGAAGTGACTGGAAGAGTTTCTTTTTTTCTGTTTTTTTTTTTTTTTTGAGACGGAGTCTCTTTCTGTCACCCAGGCTGGAGTGCAATGGCATGATCTCGGCTCATTGCACCCTCCACCTCCCAGGTTCAAGTGATTCTCCTGTCTCAGCCTTTCAAGTAAGTGGGATTACAGGTGTCCATCACCATGCCTGGCTAATTTTTTATATTTTTAGTAGAGACGAGGTTTCACCATGTTGGCCAGGCTTGTTTCGAACTCCTGACCTCAAGTGATCCGCCCACCTGGGCCTCCCAAAATGTTAGCTACTATGCCCGGCTGGAAGGGTTTCTTTTTAAGGGGAGGTCATGTAGTATTTAAGGTCATGTAGTATTTCATGATTTGGGTACTGCTTACCTCAGTGTGTTCAACTTGTGAAAGTTTCTACATTGTAAAAGTATAATTATGATTTAGCACTTTTCAGTATGTGTGTTTGTTCTACTATAAAGGTAAAATGGAAAATTCTATAAAATTATTATAAAATAAACAGGATCTCAGATCTATTAAAATGGAAATTATCCTTTTGACAGTAAGAGCAGGATCAGACTGCAGGTAGGGGAGTGAAAATGATTCAGTGCCTTTGTTTTTTAGGCCAATGTGCTGGGTGCTCTATGTAGGTTATCTTGTTTAATACCTTCGACTTCTCTTTGAAGTAAGCAGAATGCCCATTTTACAGATGACAAAGCTGAGGATGAAAGAGATTAGGTTACTTGACCAGGGTCACAGAGCTACTAAGAGTCACATCCAGCATTCAGACACAGGATGGGGATAATTCCGAAATGCACATTCTTGCTGCGATGGGAGTGATTGCAAATACATCTTTGTTGCTGCACTGAGGAGCATTAACCCAAACTTAATGTTACATTGTGTTTTCAGGAATAACCAACTCTATACAGAGTCATTTCCATGAGAAAATAAGCCCAGGAAAACTGGCTGTGCTTACCTTGTTAGGAGAGTTGTCAGAGTGTGAATGAGCTGGAGAAGCAAAAGAAGAGTTATCAATCCAAGGAAATGCAAAGCTGACTTAAGGTGATTCTAGCTGAAGGAGGTGGCAGTTTGAGGGTAGGGAGGTAGCCCTTGATCAATTAAGGAATTTACTTCCCTCAGAGTGTCTGGTCCAGACCCAGCACATTAGTACCAGAGAGGGGGCAGGGGCAGAGCCACAGGAGGCCACAATTCACTTCTGAAGAGTTCTACCAGTTCACAAGGCCTTGATTTTTGCCCAGACGTGTTTCTCAGCAACATGCTCCAATGGCAAGGAGGGGCATTGAGGCTCGCAGCACCCACAGCACCCACAAGACAAGGAAAGTCTCACCAAGGGAGAATGCCCACATCCATAACAGAGGCAGGAGGCGGAAGGAGTAAGGCTGAGGAAATGGCTCCTGGAAACATGGGTTCTTCCTCAGGCCTGCCTGGCCTAGGAAGAGTGAGCTTCTCTCCTCAGATGTGTCTCAGGGGACTCTTGTGGCTAGAAAGGGTGTGAAGACCTATGCCACCTTAGGGGTGGGAAACAGACATCCTTTCTGTGAAAATTCAGAAGGGAGGGAGTGGTTTGGGAATCCAGGATTCCCTGCCAGGGGAGGGCACATGGTGGAACATACCAGTTCTCACTGGGTAAGTGGCTTTACTTACTGTGGTTGGAGTCTGAGAGTTTGTGCTCTGTGAGATCACGCTGGTCGCTTGCCCTAAATAAATATCAGACACTGTGACTGCTATTCCCAAGCACAGGATCTTTGTTCCCTGATTTAGGAAGGGCACTGTGAGCAGGTCATTCCTTGGGGTCCTTGATGTTGATACTGCCTTTCTTCTGAGGGCCTCGTTCTTCAGTCTAACTGCAGTCCCTTCTAGTGTTGACTCTTTTCCTGTTTGCTAGATGTTCACATTTCATTCCATTCTTTATCAGCTGCTTCTCTGCCTACTTGTACCCTTAAGACCTTTCCCATTTTGTTTTCTGGGGTACTTTTGTTTTCTATTTATTGTTCAAGAGGACTTTGGTTGTTTTTGCTTTCTCTTAGGTTCTCTTCCTATCCTGTTTCTCCCTCCTCTTGGTACTGTGGTCAACAGAGCACGTGACTTGCTTTCTCCTGCTGCTTCTTTTATTTTTTCATTTGTATTCCTTCTTAGACCTTGGTTTCCCTGACTGGGGGACAGAGGAACATAATTGAGTCTCTTCCTCTAGATTAGATGGGGATTGTAATAGCCATGTCTGAGAGACAATGGGAGACAGGGAGCATGAAGACCAGGGAAGAGGAGACCTGCAGGAATTAGTGCCAAGAAGCAGGAGTTTAATGGGAGGAGGAGATCCAGGCCCAGAGACAGGCAAAGAAGTTCTTTTCCTCTCCCAAGCATGGCAGTCAGCCTTGGAGGAAACAGAACAAGAGGAAAGGCCATCATACCTGCTAGTCTTCCTGACATGCAGAAAATACACCACCAGGGCTATCAGAGCCACCCCGGCCAGTACTCCAATCACAATGCCAGCAATGGCCCCCCCTGAGAGGCCAGGAGAACTTTCCCTATCTGTCATGGAAAGAAAAGAGGAGAAGAAATGAAGGTGAAATTATTTTATATTGGGGGCTGGAAACAATTCTCAGAATGAAGTCGTTTCTAATTGTTCCTTCAAGGAATACAGTTTTGTTGTAGGAGGGTTGCTGGTAGATGATTAGCTAATTATATCACTGCAATTTTTTTTTTGTTCTGTCAACCATGTTTCTAGGTTGATGATCAGTCTTCCGTCAATTCCATCCCGGCCTTTCTGGGCTCAGACATTTTTGAAGATTTTGAAATGTGAGAAAGGCTGTTTGCTATTTTGTATGTGACGAGAACTTTCCACCTTTTTTTGTGATTGCATCTTTTTCTCAGTGTCTCACTTGTGGCAGTCAGTGCATTCTGAATTCAGCACCTCTTTTGCATAGACACCTGGCTTCCCATAGGCTCCCAGCAAGGGTATGAAAGCAAGCCCAGTTCTGTGTGACTGTTTTACTCTGAAGTGTGAATGGCTGGAGGACTCCCTGTCAGTCTTGCAGAAACTCTTAGACCTGTACTGCAATCTAAAACTTCTTTGTCTCTTTCTCTTCCATAGGAGTCAGATCTGCATCACAATCTGAGGGCTCTCTCAGGTTCCTCTCACTCTCGCCTCACTTTCCCTAATAGTCATTTTCCACAATAAATTATCTCGTATGTTTAATCCCATCTTTGCTGTATCTCAGTGGATGGAAATAATGTACCAGGCTTGAGACTTTGCTTTAACTCCCCTTTTCCGTATTTAATCATAATCATGTCCTGGTGGGTTTCTTGTATAATGCTTCTCCCCCATATGTATATATCATTATTATTTATTTATTATATATTATTTATAATTTTATTATGTATAACAAATATATAAATAATATATAATAAAAATAAACATAACATATAAAAATCTATATAATAAATATATGAATAATACATTTTGCATCTATTTCTTCTTTTTTTTTTGAGGCAGGTTTTTCACTTTGTCATCAAGGCTGGAGTACAGTGGCACAATCATGGCTCATTGTAGCCTCTTGGAATCAAGTGATCCTCCTACCTCGGTCTCCTCAGTATCTGGGACTACAGGCACATGCTACCACACCTGGCTAATTTTTTTTGAGACAGAGTTTCACTCTTGTTGCCCAGGCTGGAGTGCAATGGCGCAATCTCGGCTCACCACAACCTCTGCCTCCCAGGTTCAAGTGATTCTCCTGCCTCAGCCTCCCAAGTAGCTGGGATTACAGGCATGCACCACCACGCCTGGCTAATTTTGTATTTTTAGTAGAGATAGAGTTTCTCCATGTTGGTCAGGCTTTTCTCAAACTCCCGACCTCAGGTGATCTGTCTGCCTTGGCCTCCCAAAGTGCTGGGATTACAGGCATGAGATTATAGGCTGGGATTACAGGTGCCCAGCCACCTGGTTAATTTTCAAAAATAATTTTTGTAGAGATAGGGTTCTACTATATTGCCCAGGCTGGTCTTGGACCCCTGGGCTCAAGAGATCCTCTAGCCTCGGCCTCCCAAGTGTTGAGATTACAGGTGTGAGCCACTGTGTCCAGCCTATTTCTTCTTTATATCTATTGTAACCATTTGGGGCTTAGCCCTCACCCGTCAACTCAGGCTGGTGATTAATGCTATGTTAGCTACTTTTGTGGGGTACTTCCTGTGTGCCAGGCCCTCTACTGCTAAATGCTTTATGTGTATCTCATTTGACCCATAAAATAGTGCTGTCAGGTAGACATTATTTCCATTTTAAACATGAAAAAACGGAAGCTTAGAGTGGTAAAAACCTTACCTAAAGTCAGATGGCTAGTGAGAGGTGGATCTGAGATTTGACTCTAGGACTACCTGATTTGAAGGCTAATAATAGTAGTGGTAATAGCAGCTAACATTTATGAAACATTCCCTCTGTGTGTGGTAGTGTGGTATTTTGCTGAAGGTTTATTATTACAATTAAATTTTTAAAACAATACTATGGGGCCAGGTGTGGTGGCTCACACCTGTAATCCCAGCACTGTGGGAGATTGAGATGAGAGGATTGCTTGATCCTAGGACTTGGAGTCTAGCCTGGATAATATGGTGAGATTCTGTCTCTCTGAAAGCAAAAATAAAAATAAATTAGCCAGGTGTGGTAGCATGTACTACTTAGGTGGCTAAGGTGGGGGAATTGCTTGAGCCTAGGAGGTTGAGGCTGCAGTGAGCTGTGTTTGCACCACTGCACTTCAGTTTGGGTGACAGAGTGAGACCCTGTGTCAAAAACAAAGCAAAAAATGAAAACCCCCACAATACTGTGAAGCAGGCATTCTTAGTGCAATTTTCGGTTGAGGAATCCGAGGCTCAGAGTAGTTAAGAATCTTGTGCAAGAAAGACATTTATAACTGTAGGCCAGGTACAGTGGCACATGATTGTAATCCCAGCAATTTGGAAGGCCACGGCAGATGCATCTCTTGAGCTCAGGAATTTCAGACCAGCTGGGCAAGATGATGAAACCCTGTCTCTACAAAAAAATTACAGAAATTAGCTGGGGGAGGTGGCATGTGTCTGTGGTTTCAGCTACCCAAGAGGCTGAGGCAGGAGGATAGCTTGAACCTGGTAGGTTAAGGCTGTGGTGAGCCATGATCAGCCTTGATGACAGAGTAAGAGCCTGTCTCAAACAACAAAAAAAGTTGTTCTTTAAAAAAGACCACTGTAATTGACAACCTTTAACTAGACTGACTAAGAAAGAAAGAAGATTCAAATTACTAAAATCAGAAATGAAAGTGAAAATATTACTACTAATTCTATAGAAATAATAAGGATTATAAGAGTACTGTGAGTAATTGTGTGCCAACAAATTGGATAACCTGGATGAAATGAACAAATTCCTAGAAACACAAAACCTGCCATGATAGAATCATGAATAAATAGAAAATCTGAATAGACCTATAACCAGTAATGAAAGTGAATCGGTAAAAGCATTTGACAAAATTCAACATTCTTGGGCTGGGTGCGGTGGCTCATGCCTGTAATCCCAGCACTTTGGGAGGCCGAGGCGGGCAGATCATGAGGTTTGGAGATCGAGACGATGCTGGCTAACACGGTGAAACCCCGTCTCTACTAAAAATACAAAAAATTAGCTGGCGCGGTGGTGGGCGCCTGTAATCCCAGCTACTCAGGAGGCTGAGGCAGGAGAATTGCTTGAACCTGGGAGGCGGAGGTTGCAGTGAGCCAAGATTGTGCCACTGTAATGCAGCCTGGGCAACATAGTAAGACTCTGTCTAAAAAAAAAAAAAAAAAAAAAAAATTCAACATTTTTTCATGCTAAAAAATCACTGTAACTAGGAACAGAAGGAAATTCTCAACATAATAAATGCTACATATGAAAGGCCCCCAGCTACCATCACAGTCAATGGTGAAAGACTGAAAACTTTTCCTTTAAGATCAAGAACAAGATAAGGATGCCTGCTTTTGCCACGTCTATTCAACATAGTATTAGAATTCCTAGTCAGAACAATTAGGCAAGAAAAAAACCCCATCTAGTTTGGAAAAAAGTAAAATTATATCTGTTTGCAGAATATGCTAACTCATATGTAGAAAACCCTAAAGATTCCGCAAAAGCTATTAGACAATAAATTCAGCAAAGTGGCAGGATTCAAAATCAACATTCAAAAATCAGTTGTATTTTTGTGTACTAACAATGAACAATTCAGAGGAAAATTAAGAAAAAAAATTACAAGAGCTTTAAAAATACTTAGAAATAAACTTACCTGAAAACTACAAAACATTGCCAAAAAAAAATTAAATAAGACATAAATAAATGGAAAAGACATCCCGTTTTCATGGATTAGAAGACTTAATATTGTTAAGAGATTTCAGTGTCAGTGCTACCCAGTGATCTACAAATTCAGTGCAATCCCTATCAAAATCCCAGTAATAATTTTTGCAGAAATAGAAAAATTCATTCTAAAATTTATATAGACTCTAAAGGGACCATGAATAGCCAAAGCGATCTTGAAAAAGAACAAAGTTGAAGGGCTCACACTTCCTGGTTTCAAAATTTTCTATAAAGCTATGGTAATCATCATGCTTGTAATCTTAGTACTTTGGGAGGTGGAGGTGGGCGGATTGCTTGAGCTCAGGAGTTCGAGACCAGCCTAGGCAACATGGTGAAACCCCATCCCTACAAAGAAAAGTGAAAAAAACAAAAAAACAAACAAAAAAGCCCCACAAAAATCCCCAAACAACAGCAACAGCATCAACAACAAACAAACAAACAAAAAGCTACAGTAATCAAAACAGTATGATACTGGCATAAAGAAATAGAAACCAGTGGAGTAAAATACAGAGCCCAGAAAGAAACACTTGCATATATAGCCAAATGGTTTTTGACAAGGGTACCAAGATCATTCAATGGGAAAAGGATAGTCTTTTCAACAAATGGCATTGAGGAAACTGGATATCCATGCAAAAGACTGAAATCGAACCTTTACATAGTACCATATATAAAAATTAATTCAAAATACAACAAGTACCTAAATGTAAGAGCTAAAACTATAAAGCTCTTGGAAGATAGAGTGAAAACTTTGTAACAATGGATTTGGCAGTGATTTCTTGGCTATAACACCAAAAGTATAGGCAACAAAAGAAGAAATAGGGAAATTGGACTTTATGAAAATTTTTTGTGCATCAAAGCACATTATCATGAAAGTGAAAAGACCTCTTATAGAACGGGAGAAAATATTTGAGAATCATATGTATGATAAGGGATTACTATCCAAAATATATAAAGAACTACTGCAACTCAACAACAACAAAAAATCTCCAAACAACCGAATTAAAACATGGGCAAAGGACTTGAATAAACATTTCTCCAAAGAAGGTAAATGGCCAATAGGTACATGAAAGGATGTTAAATATTGCTAATCATTAGGGAAATGCAAATCAAAACTCCAGTGATATACCACCTTATAACCATTAGGATGGCTATTGTAAAAAACAAAACGAAACCAAAAAACAAATGTTTCTGAGGATGTAGAGAAATTGGAACTCTAGTGCATTGTTGGTGGGAATGTGAAATGGTATAGCCACTGTGGAAAGTGGTATGATGGTTCTTCAAAATTAAACAGGATTACCATTTGATCCAGCAATTCCACTTCTGAGTATCTATTCAAAAGAATTGAAAGCAGGGATTTTAACAGATGCTTGTATACCCTTGTTTGTAATAGCATTATTCATAACAGCCAAAAGGTGGAAGCAATCTAACTCTCCATAGATGGATGAATGGATAAGCAAAATGTGATGTATCTGTCTACACAGTGTAATATTATTCAGTCTCCAAAAGGAGTGAAATTCTGATGCATTCTATATCATGGATGGACCTTGAAGACTTTATGCTAAATGAAGTAAGCCAGACACAAAGGAACAAGTACTACATGCTTCCATCTGTATGAGAGGTACTTAGAATAGTTAAATACAGGCTGGGCACAGTGGCTTATTCCTGTAATCCTAGCACTTTGGGAGGCCGAGGCTGAGACCAGGAAATTGAGACCAGTCTGGGCAACACAGCGAAACCCCATCTCTACAAAACAATTGAAAAAAATTAGCCAGGCATGGTGATGCACGCCTGTAGTCCCAGCTACTGTGGAGGCTGAGGTGGCAGGATTGCATGAGCCCAGGAGATCAAGGCTGGAGTGAGCTTTGATCATGCCATAGCACTCCAGCCTGGGTGACAGAGTGAGACCCTGTCTCAAAAAAACAAACAAACAAAAAAAGCCAACCAACCAAAAAAGAAATAAATAAACAAAAAAATAAATAAACAACTAAGTATATTTGATTCAGAGCCTGAGCTCTTAACCACTTTGCAATTCTGTTTACTATAATGGTCTCTTAATTGATATTCTGCCCCCTGTGAGTTTTATCTTTTTTTTTTTTTTTTTCTTTTTTTGAGACAGAATTTTGTTCTTTCACCCAGGCTGGAGTGCAGAGGCGGGATCTCGGCTCACGGCAACCTCGGTCTCCTGGGTTCAAGCAATTCTCCTGTCTCAGCCTCCCAAGTAGCTGGGATAAGAAGCGCTCACTACCATGCCTGGCTAATTTTATTATTTTTAGTAGAGATGGGTTTTCACTATGTTGGCCAGGCTGGTCTCGAACTCCTGACTTCGTGATTTGCCCACCTTGGCCTCCCAAAGTGCTGGGATTACTGGCATGAGCCACTGTGCCCAGCCAAGTTTTATCCACTTTTGCCCACCATTGGCAGAGTAATCCTCCAGGGACATATAGGAAGGGGCGAGGAGTCACTTACATTTCACGGTCAGCGTTATGGGGTCACTTTGGTTGGCACTGATTGGATTGGAGACCTCACAATAATACTGCCCAGCATCCTCCCTCTTGACTGGGTCTATTCTGAGGGTTCTGTTGTCCTGGGATAGCTTTATCCTCTCTGAGGATAAGATATTCTGGCTGTTAAAGAACCACTTGATGGAGATTTCAGTGTCATTTGTGGAGCAGGTCAGGTTCACAGAGTCCTTGTCTTCTGTGACTGTGGTGCTGGTGGCTTGAACTTCAGGCCGTGCCACTTGATTTAGCTCTGTGGACAAATAGAGGAGAGAATCTACTGAGAATGGGCTTGGGGCCTGGGGCCTGGGGGCTACGCTCCTTTCCCTGAGATCTTAGCCAGCTCTCAGATCACACAGTGAGCTGTGCAAAGGTGACCAACCAGGGGATGGCCCTGACCCTCTGCAGAAGGTCGAGTGTCTTTGTTCAGGTGATGATCTGTAAGAAGAGGGCTGCATCTCCCTTCTGACCCCAGATCATCTCAGAGTGACCCCCTGGGTATCTCTGTATCCCCACTTGGAATCCTCTTCTCAGCCCACAGGTCCAGCAACCTCATCATCAGGTAGAACGTTTTTCCCACTGACTTTTGTGTGACCCTTTCCTAGAGCTTTCTGTGATCAGGCATCCTTCCTATGACTGTAACCTTTACATACAAAAGGGAAGGTAGGTTTTTTTTTTTTCATTAAATAATTTTTTAGGGAATGAAGATGGCCCAGTCAGTCTTCATGACCTTAGTATCTGGACAAGTTCCAATCCAGAGGATTTCTCACTCTAAAGAGGAGTTTTACTTCCTGGTCTGTGGATAGAATATCACAGTGAAGGAGATTCCTAGAGAGTAGTCACAGTGTTAACAGAAGATTGATATTCTTACCTTCTCTACAAATACACACTATTTGGCACTGCCCATTTTCTCCCATGCAGAACCCCTGTGGCTGAATCTCCTGCTTTTTCCAAATGTGTGTCACTCGCTGTACTCTGTGCTACCACATGTGCTGGGCCCACAGCTTCATATAGCTGATGACTTCAGAGCCAGGACAAGCTCAGGGACCCTGAGGCTCCCTCTCTTCCCATTTCCTTGCAGCATGACCCAGGGGAGGCTTTGGTGTTGACTGCCATAGTTGTTTTTTTTTTTTTTTTTGAGACAGAGTCTCTTCTCTGTTGCCCAGGCTGGAGTGCAGTGGCGCAATCTTGGCTGTCTGCAACCTCTGCCTCCCAAGTTCAAGCAATTCTTGTGCCTCAGCCTCCCGAGTGGCTGGGATTACAGGCATGTGCAACCATGCCTGGCTAGCTTTTTTTTTTTTTTTTTTTTTTTTTGTATTTTTAGTAGAGATGGAGTTTTGCCATGTTGGATGTTGGTTAGGCTGGTCTTGAACTCCTGACCTCAGGTGATCCTCCCACCTTGGCCTCCCAAAGTGCTGTGAGCCACCATGCGCAGCCATTGACTGCCATCTTGATTTAGCCAGATTCACAACAGGCCACCTGGATACCTTCCCCACACACCTGCGTCCTACCCCAGATGGAGTCAGGGCAGAGCCAGTTACCAGGCAAGCTGAGAGCAGAGCAGGGAGCAGAGTCTGAGCTGCTCATCCCTGATGAAGGACGTTTCCTTCTCTCATTTAGGGAAAACTAATGCGAGCCTATTTCAAAACCTTACATATTCCTTGTATCACATGGAGTAGGTAAAAAAAGTTCAAGAAGTTACAGAAAGCGACATGTTAGTGACAGAAGCCACTTGATCTTGATGACCCTTCTGCTTACCACTCTGTGAAGCCCCTTCCACGACATGAGGCTTTCTGGGGCTGAGAGGACCCCATCCCCACATTCTAGGTTGGACCTTAGGTCAGCTGTGAGAAATCAGAAAAACAAAGGGAAGAGAGTCTGCAGAGATGAATTGGAGGGTTCGGGGAGAATTTGGACTTGCTTGTGCCCATTGGATACAGGCTAGAAAAGAAAATTTCTTCTCTGGTCCTGTTTGAAAACCAGAGAGCTTATACTCCAGAGCTTAGTGTTGATGCTCCAGGGAGCACTTACTAGAGACTGTGATTGTCTTGACTGTGGTCCTGTTGCGGCCAGTGACTGGGTTAAGGGCGACGCAGGCATAGGATCCACTATTATCCACAGTGATGTTGGAGATTAAGAGCTCTTGTGTGTTATTCTTGAGTGATGTTCCATTGATAAACCAAGAGTACTCTGCAGGTGGGTTAGAGGCTGCATCGCAGAAAAGGCTGAGATTTGCCCCTGGATAGTAAGAGGTTTTTGAAGGGGAAATGGTGGGGGTGTCCGGGCCATCTGGAGCAAAGAGAATAAAGCCACAGGTGATGTCATCAGAGGGAAGGGGAAGCTACTGGTCTGGAGGAGGGCCACAGTGTTTCTGTCTACCAAGTCACAATCCTGAAGTCCCAACCAAACTTCCACTGTGTCCACTGAGTCTGAGTCTGAGACATTCAACTGTTTCTCCCATCACAGGCTGTGGACCCTGAGCCTCCCAGGACAGGAGCAGCCGCTCCCCGCCTATTCTTGGTTCAGGCTGGGGCTGCCCAGGTTTGCTTGGGGCAGGAAGTCATGGCCAGCCTGGGTGTCCAGGGTTAAGGGTCTGTGTCCTTGGACCTGAGAGGGACTGAGAGGCCTGGCCTCTGGCCTTGTGGAATTGGGCTGGCAGCCTGGGTCACAGAGGAACAGAAGATACTCACAGGTGACGTTCAGGGTGACTGGGTCACTGCGGTTCGCACTCACTGGGTTCTGTATTTCACACTCATAGGGTCCTGTGTCATTCCTTGTGATGCTGAGTAGAGTGAGGGTCCTGGTGTCATTGGAGAGCAACAGCCTGGGACTGACCGGGAGGCTCTGATTGTTCACCCACCACAGGTAGGTTATGTTCTGAGCCTCAGGTTCACAGGTTAAGGCCACAGCATCCTCATCCTCCACGGGGTTGGAGTTATTGCTGGTGATGTAGGGCTTGGGCAGCTCCGCTGTGCAGATAACAGAGAGAAGATTGCCCTGTGTGGCACCTGTGATTCCTCCACAGGCATTTTTCTTTCTTCCTTTATTTTTTTGGAGACGGAGTCTCACTCTGTCACCCAGGCTGGAGTGCAGTGGTGCGATCTTGGCTCATTGCAACCTGCGCCTCCTGGGTTCAAGCGATTCTCCTGCCTCAGCCTCCCAAGTAGCTGGGATTACAGGCACATGCCACCATGCCTGGCTAATTTTTTGTATTTTAGTAGAGACGGGGTTTTACCATGTTGCCGAGGCTGGTCTCAAACTCCTGAGCTCAGGCAATCCATCTGCCTTGGCCTTCCAAAGTGCTGGGATTGCAGGCGCAAGCCACTGCTCACAGCCAGGCATTTTTCAGAGTTGGCATCTCCCCACCTCTCAGCTAACTGAAGTCCTTAAAAGCCCATGGCAAGTGTGTGTGTCACAAGACAGATGTACAATGATCTGAGGGCTCAGAGACTGTGAGGCCTCCTGCTCTGTGTGGGAGAAGCACAGACTTTCTCAAGTGTGAACTGAGCAGCAGTTCTGGGTCGTGGACAGACACAGGACTGGGAGTCAGCCCCCGGCACTTCTGGTTCTTCCCTGACTGGCTGACGACTGTGGACCTCACCTGGAACGTGCAGGTGCTGGGTCTCTTCCACCTTCACAGTCCTACTTTGCCCCATTAGGTGTGTTTTCTCTGTGGCTTCCCTGTCTGAGGACATCCTAGAGATGGGTGATGATGGGACTTCCCATTGTCCTTAAACCCTGAGGATACTGTGCAGCCTGGTCTGGGACTGTATGTTTCAGCAGAAATAACACAGGGGACAGGCTGGGTGCGGTGGCTCATGCCTGTAATCCCAGCACTTTGGGAGGCTGAGGCAGGCAGATCATGAGGTCAAGAGATTGAGACCATCCTGGTCAACATGGTGAAACCACATCTCAACTAAAAGTGTAAAAATTAGCTGGGTGTGGTGGTGTGTGCCTGTAGTCCCAGCTACTCGGGAGGCTGAGGCAGGAGAATCGCTTGAACCCAGGAGGCGGAGGTTGCAGTGAGCCAAAATCACGCCACTGCATTCCAGCCTGGATGACAGAGTAAGACTCTGTCTCAAACAAATAAACAAACAAATCACAGGGGACACCAGGGGCAAGCCTGGAGGTCAGTTCAGTCGTCAGGCAGCAGAACCACAAGGTGGGGCAGTTTTTCCCAGGTGTCTGATGATGACTGACTTGAGCCAGTGACCCCTAAAGATAGAATCCAAGGAATGATCTAGAAAAGAGTGAGATGACAGGCAGGAGCTGCCTGGATTTAATAGCATAACTGTGTTCCCTGTCTTTGGTCTTTAATGTCCCTTCTCCCCCTGAAGAGGGCAAGTGAGGATGCTGTGGATGTTTTCGGAATCATGTGGGGTTTTTGCAAATGCAGAATAACCGACTGGTGGGATGGAAGGAGCATGAACTTGCTGAAAATCGGACCCTCGTGGACTGTGTGTGTTTGGTAGATCTGGGATATAAATTTGAGAAGTTAAATTCTTCCATATGTGAAAATCATTATTAATACTCTGAATCTAAGACCCATTACTAAGAGGAATATTTCTCTAGAGAACATGATAAACTCTTAAACCAAGCTCTAAAGTCCAGTAGGATCATGTTATGATCAAAGAAAAGCGCTGAAGTCAATTTGAAATCAGTGACTCCTGGGTAGAGGGGACTCACGGGTCCTGTTAGGAAGATAGAACTTGTCAGAGGGACATCTGAAGGTTCTCAATTACATAAAGAGAAACGAAGCCATATGAGGAGAAGTGATATATGTTATATTAGTAAATTTAGAAAGTTCTGTGTTACGAATTCCTGTGGAGATTCAGGTGAAAAGAAGAGGAGCCCAAAATAGTCATGTGAAATGTTTTCTTCCTTTTCTCTCGACCTCAGGAAACACAGTTAGAGTTTGACCAAATTTGTCCAAAGTGGGCAGACTCTAAGTGAGACGACAGTGGCTGGTGCATCTCCCTGTCCAAGGGACCCCACCTTATGACAGTGGTGTCATTGTGAGGACACAGATGTATGTGGAACGGGCAGCAAACCCATCAGACAGCACCCGCCTGGCCAGCTCCACCTGGGGAAGGTCCCGGGAACCACTAGAGGATGTAAGCCCACAGCAGGACGGGGATGGAGTTGTGAGTCAAATGGGTGAAATGAGCCCATGGGCTTTGGGGACTGCAGACCTGTCATTCTGCCTCTGACCCCCTGGTGAGTCAGTGTAGAGAGTGGATGGGGGAGTCGCTCATCCCTGTCCCATGGCCTGTTCCACATGTCGGCCTCACTGAGGGAAAGAGCCCTGGATGGGGACACAGTGGAAGCTCGTTCTCCTGGTGAGCTGGGGACATTGGCTCATGATGGAGCCTGGCCGGGGTAGTAGCTGCTCCGGCTGATTTCTCTTCCTTTCCTATTGCCTGGGAGGTGGGCCTGGCCACAGTGTGAGTGGGAAGGGAACAGGACAGCCAGCCTTGTTAGAGGGAGTGTCTGGGGAAGGCCTAAGGGTGGAGGAATAAAGGGAGAGGAAAATGAGGACATGGAGTAGCAGAGAGTGTCAGAGATGCCCATGACAGTGAGCAGTGGGAGCTACAGTGACCTCAGAGACCCCAGCAACCAGGAGCCAGGAGCCCTGAAAACCTTCCCACAGCTGAGCAGCCTCAGAGTCACATGAGATGTGGTTCTTGGGGTGGCTTTAGGGGCAGATGGTCAGGGGATGGAACATGGGTTCAGTCCCTGGAGGGACGAGGAGAGGTATGGCAAGAACCTCCTAGGATTCTGCAACCAGATCCGGTCTCTAAAGAGGTTATGGATCATTCATTCATTCATTCATTCATTCATTCATAAGAGAACCACTGAGTGTATGTGTCATGTTGGACCCTGGCTGGTGCAGGGTGTGAGTGGAGAGAGAAAGCAAAGTCCTTTCTTTTATCCTCCTGTGGGAGTGATACCAACACATCAGGAAACACAGGTTTTCAAGTCCAGGGAGCAGGGGTGTGGGTCTTGAGGGGATAGGCCTGAATATTTTTTTTCGTTTCTTTTCTTTTTTTTTTTTTTTTTTTGAGTTGGAGTCTTGCTCTGGCTCCCAGGCTGGAGTGCAGTGGCACGATCTCGGCTCACTGCAACCTCCGCCTCCTGGGTTTAAGCAATTCTCCCGCCTCGGTCTCTCAAGTAGCTGGGATTACAGGTGTGTGCCACGACGCTGGTTTTTGTATTTTTAGTGGAGATGGGGTTTCACCATGTTGGCCAGGCTGGTCTCAAACTCCTAACATCAAGTGATCTGCTCACCTAAGCCTCCCAAAGTGCTGGGATTACAGGTGTGAGCTACCACGCCCAGCCCAGGCCTGAACATTTCTGACACTGACTCTAATTGTTGAATGAGTTCCAGAATAAAACTTGGTTAATTCTCCATTTGCTGTTACTCCCCAGACCAGGATCTCCCCTCTGGGCTGCAGATGCCTAAGAAGGAAGGAACCAAACCAACTCTGGTATTGGGGTTCACAGATGCCAAATAAAGCTCGTGAGTAGAGGAGAGGTTGAGGCTGTGCTTGAAGACAAATCTCCTGTAACTCTGATCTGCCAGTTAAAGGTCTATGTGATCTTGATACAGTCATTGTGTTGCCATGTGGCTCAGTTTTTCCCCATAAAATAATATAAATGGTTAATGATTTTGACTTGTCTTGTGGTCTGTGAATTAACCTTAAAATATTTGTCATTATTTGACCTCAGCTCTGCATAGGGGAGTTGCCCAAATAAACAGCACCTATTTTTTTTAATTTTTTTGAGACAGAGTCTCGCTCTGTCACCCAGGTTGGAGTGCAGTGGCGCAATCTCGGCTCACTGCAACCTCCGCCTCCCAGGTTCAAGAGATTCTCCTGCCTCAGCCTCCTGAGTAGCTGGGACTACAGGCAGGTGCCACCACGCCCGGCTAATTTTTTTGTATTTTTAGTAGAGACTGGTCAGCCCTGCCCAGGAGGCCACAATCTAGCCCTGGCACAGGCTCCTCAGGGTCACCAGGAGTCGGGAACCTTGGGATAGTGTTTTGGATCAGGGGATTCCCAGGGCTGAGTTTCTCTGTGAGGATCTCAGAAGGCCCCTCAGGCCAGATCCTGACTGAGTCCTACTGGGTCTTTCTAGGGGACATGTTCACCAGGAAGGTCCCAGCAGGGCTAGATTGAGACTGATCTCCCCTTGCTAAGTTACCTACATCAGACTGTCCTTCCCCTGAAGCAAATGTCTGCAAGATCAGGATTCTGGGGTAAGAAATTTGATATTTTGATATCTGTCCCATAGTGTGTGTCCTGCACTAAATGCTCAAACCTTAATATGAGATGTAATGCAGAGGGGGACACAGGCACAGCCCAGCCCTGAGAATTCTGTGTGTGGGAAGCAGAACTGACCGCAACACCCAGAAGTCTTGGGGAAATACTCACGGTATACACGGAACTGGCCAGTTGCTTCTTCATTCGCAAGATCTGCCGTTATGACTTGTAGGGTGTAGAATCCTGTGTCATTTAGTGTGATGTTCTGGATCAGGAGGGAGGCATTGGGGTATATTGTCTCTCGGCCGCTGTATGCGGGCCCTAGGGTAGTTCGTTGAGCTGCTATTACATATCCTATAATTCGAGAGGCACTGTCCACTCTTTCCCCTTTGTACCAGTTGAAGCCACTAGAATTCTCGGGCAGATTGTGGGTGAGTAGAAGAACCTCCTTGCCTTCTGCAGCATTGGATGGCATGGATTCAACAGTGAGCTGGGCACTGGTGGGCAGGTTCCAGAAGGTTAGAAGTGAGGCTAGGAAAGAGGAGAGAGCATCAGTCAATATTAGGACCTGTGCATTGGGATGGAAGGATGGGGCCCTGGGTCCTGAGCAGGTCTCTTCACCCCTCCACCTT
>CAUYLG010019481.1:0-115934 GCA_963573385.1 Cacajao melanocephalus | reverse complement strand
CTCCACTATATCTAGGGTTTGCTTGTTTATAATCTTTTCTCTTAAGATGGAGAAGACCTGCTATTGGCATAATAGAGGTTTTTAATACCCATTTTTAGACTGCATTCTAGCCTGGGCAATAGAACAAGAATCCCATTCTCTTTCCCTCTTTCTTTCTCTCGCACATTCTTTTTTTTTTCTTTCTTTCACTCTCACTTTCTTTCCTCTCTTTTTCTTTCTTTCAAAAAAAAAATATATTGTTTTCAGAGTATAAATTTTACAGTTCTCTTGCTAAATTTATTCCTGTTTTATTCCTTTATTTATTTATTTATTTATTTTTATTTTTTTGTTTTAGAGACGGGGTTTCACCGTGTTGGCCAGGATGGTCTTGATCTCTTGACCTCATGACCTGCCCGCCTTGGCCTCCCAAAGTGTCAGGATTACAGGCCTGAGCCACCACGCCTGGCCGAGGATTTTATTCTTTTTGATGTTATTGTAAATTGAATTGTGGGGATTTTTTAAAACTTTTTTTTTTTTTGATATGGAGTTTTGCTCTTGTTACCCAGGCTGGAGTGCAATGCCACGATCTCGGCTCACCGCAACCTCCGCCTCCTGGGTTCAAGCACTTCCCCTGCCTCAGCCTCCCAAGTAGCTGGGACTACAGGTGCACGCCACCATGCCCAGCTAATTTTTTGTATTTTTAGTAGAGACGGGGTTTCACCATGTTGACCAGGATGGTCTACGATCTCTTGACCTCGTGATCCACCCGCCTCGGCCTCGCAAAGTGCTGGGATTATAGGCGTGAGCCACCGCGCCCAGCCAACTTTTTTTTTTTTTAGATAGAATTTCACTCTTGTTGCCCAGGCTGGAGTGCAATGGCACCATCTCGGCTCACCACAACCTCCACCTCCTGGGTTCAAGCAATTGTTCTGCCTCAGCCTCCTGAGTAGCTGGGATTACAGGTATGTGCCACCACGCCCAGCTAATTCTGTATTTTTAGTAGAGACGGGGTTTCATCTTGTTAGGCTGGTCTCTAACTCCTGACCTCACGTGATTCGCCTGCCTCAGCCTCCCAAGGTGCTGGGGTTACAGGCGTGAGCCACCACACCCGGCCTTTTAAAAAACTTTTAGATGGAGTCTTGCTCTGTCGCCCAGGCTGGAGTGCAGTGGCATGATCTCGGTTCACTACAAGCCCGGCTTCCTTGCTGCAAGCAATTCTCCTGCCTCAGCCTCCCGAGTCGCTGGGATTACAGGTGCCTACCACCTCGCCTGGCTATTTTTTTTTTTTGTATTTTTAGTAGAGATGGGGTTTTACCATGTTGGCTAGGCTGGTCTCAAACTCCTGACCTCAGTTGATCCGCCTGCCTCAGCCTCTCAAAGTGCTAGGATTACAGGCACGAGCCACCACCACCCGCCTTTTCTTTTCTTTTTTTTTTTTTTTTTTCTGAGACAGAGTTTCGCTCTTCTTGCCCAGGCTTGATTGCAATGGTGCCATCTCGGCTCGCCACAGCCTCCGCATCCCAGGTTCAAGTGATTCTCCTGCCTCAGCCTCCTGAGTAGCTCAAATTACAGGCATGCGCCACCATGCCCAGCTAATTTTTTTTTTTTTGAGATGGAGTCTTACTCTATCCCCCAGGCTGGCGTGCAGTGGCGCGATCTCAGCTCTCTGGAACCTCCGCCTCCCGGGTTCAAGCGACTCTCCTGCCTCAGACTCCCAAGCAGTTGGGAATACAGGTGCCCACCACCACCCCCAGCTAATTTTTGTAGTTTTAGTAGAGACAGGGTTTTACCATATTGGACAGGCTGGTCTCAAATTCCTGACCTCGTGATCCACCCGCCTCGGCCTCCCAAAGTGCTGGGATTACAAGCGTGAGCCACGGTGCCCAGCCTAATTTTGTATTTTAGTAGAGATGGGGTTTCTCCACTGTTCCTCAGGCTGGTCTCGACTCCTGACCTCAGGTGATCTGCTTGCCTCAGCCTCCCAAAGTCCTAGGATTACAGGCATGAGTCTCCATGCCTCGCCTTCTCTTTTCTCTTCTCTTCTCTTCATTCTCTTTTTTCACTTTCTTTCTTTTCTTGTTTTTTTTTTTAGACGAAATTTTACTTGTTGAACAGTCTGGAGTGCAGTGTGTGATCTCAGCTCACTGCAAACTTCACCTCCCAGGTTCAAGTGATTCTCCTGCCTGAGCCTCCTGAGTAGCTGGGACTACAGGCTCACGCCACCACAACTGGCTAATTTTTGTTTTTTTTTGTATTTTTAGTAGAGATGAGGTTTCACCATATTGGCCAGGCGGGTCTCAAACTCCTGACCTTGTGATTTGCCTGCCTCGGCCTCCCAAAGTGCTGGGATTACAGGTGTGACAGCCATTGCGCCCGGTCCTTTTTGAGACAGAGTCTTGCTCTGTTGCCCTGGCTGGAGTGCAGGGGCACAGTCTCCTCTCACTGCAGCCACTGACCCCTGGGTTCCAGCAGTTCTCCTGCCTCAGTCTCCTAGGTAGCTGGGATTACAGTCACACGCCACCATGCCCAATTAATTTTTGTATTTTTGTATTTTTAGTAGAGACGGGGTTTTGCCATGTTGGTCAGGCTGGTCTCAAACTCCTGACCTCAGGTGATCCACTTTCCCCAGCCTCCCAGAGTGCTGGGATTACAGGCGTGAGCCACCTCACCTGACCAATATATCTTAAAATATGCTTTAATTTCTCTGTTGGCCATAATGAATAATGCGAAATTTCTTTTTCCTTTTTATTCTATTAGTAAAGTGTGTTACATTGATTGATATTTGGATGTTAAACCAACGTTGCATTCCTAGGATAAATCTCACTTGGTCATGGTATAATTTTTTGTATATGTTGCTGGACTTGATTTGCTAGTGTTTTGCTGTTGTTGTTGTTTGAGATAGGGTCTCACTCTGTTGTCCAGGCTGAAGTGCAGTGGTGGGATCATGGCTCACTACAGCTTCGAATTCCTGGGCTCAAGCGATCCTTCCTGCCTCAGCCTCCCAAGTAGACGGAACTACAGGTATTTGCCACCATGCCTAGCTCTTTAAAAAAAAAAAATTTTTTTTTTTGAGACAAAGTCTCTCTGTTGCCCAGGCTAGATTGCAGTGGTGCAATCTCAGCTCACTGCCACCTCAGCCTCCTGGGTTTAAGTAATTGTCCTTCCTAAGCCTCCCAAGTAACTGGGATTACAGCACCTGACACCATGCCCAGGTAATTTTTTTATAGTTTCAGTAGAGACGGGGTTTTGCCATATTGGGCAGGCTGGTCTCAAACTCCTGACCTCAGGTGATCCTCCCGCCTCGGCCTCCCAATGTGCTGGGATTACAGGCATGAGCCACCTCACTTGGCAGTTTTCTTTTCTTTTTTTATTTTTGAGACAGAGCCTCACTCTGTTGCCCAAGCTGGAGTGCAGTGGCATGATCTTGGTTCACTGTAACCTCCACCTCCCAGGTTCAAGTGATTCTCCGGCCTCAGCCTTCTCAGTAGCTGGGATTACAGGTAGGCCGCCATGTCCTGCTATTTTTTTTATTTTTATTTTTAGTAGAGATGGGGTTTTACCATGTTGGCCAGGTTGGTCTTGAACTCCTGACCTCAAATGATCCACCTGCCTCAATCTCCCAAAGTGCTGGATTACAGGCATGAGCCACAATGCCCCGTCTTGAGTAGATTTTTTTTTTTTGGAGACGGAGTTTCACTCTTGTTGCCCAGGCTGGAGTGCAATGGCACCATCTTGGCTCACCACAACCCCACCTCCTACGTTCAAGTGATTCTCCTTCCTTTGCCTCCTGAGTAGCTGGGATTACAGGCATGCGTCACCACACCCAGCTAATTTTGTATTTTTAGTAGAGATGGGGTTTCTCCATTTTGGTCAGGCTGGTCTCGAACTCCTGACCTCAGGTGATCCACCTGCCTTGGCCTCCCAAAGTATTAGGATTACAAGCGTGAGCTACCTCGCCCAGCCTTGAGTACATTTAAATTGATTGGTTTTTATTTTTCTTAGGGGGTCGTGTTTTCCTGTCTCATATATATGCTAATTTCGGTTGCATGCCACACATTGTGAATTTTACTTGGTTAGGTACTGGATTTTTTTCTTTTATTTATTTATTCATTTAAAATCTTGTTTTTAATTTCTTGTAATACTCCCCTAGCCAATGGATTTTTTACATATATATATATATATATATATATATAATTTTTTTTTTTTTTTGGAGAGAGAGTTTCACTCTTGTTGCTCAGGTTGAAGTGCAATGGCCGGATCTCGGCTCACCGCAACTCCACCTCCCAGGTTCAAGCAGTTTTCCTGCCTCAGCCTCCCCAGTAGCTGAGATTAGACATGAGCCACCACGCCTGGCTAATTTTGTATATATTTTTGTTTGTTTGTTTGTTTGTTTGTTTGACCTGGTGTCTGGGTATAATTTTGTATTTTTAGTAGAGAGAATATTTCTCCATGTTGGTCAGGCTGGTCTCAAACTCCCAACCGCAAGTGATCTACCCGCCTTGGCCTCCTAAAGTACTGGGATTACAGGCGTGAGACACTGTGCCTGGCCTCTTATATACACATTTTTGAACTTCGTTCTGGGAGGCAGAAGTTACTTGGAAACAGTTTGTTTCATTAGATTTTGCTTTTCTTAGATGAGGCCAGGGCAGTGTTTAGTTTTCACTCGCTGTTGAGCCAAAAACTCTTGAGTGTTCTTCTCAATGCCCTATTAATTGTGAGGTTTCCATTCCTTGGTAGGAACCAGCACTATTTCCAGCTCTGTGTGAGCTCCAAGCGTTGTTCTAATCATGTGGGTGGTTCTTACTGTGCTCTCTGGTAGTTTCCTCATGCATGCACTGGGCTAAATTACTGGAGTTACCATCTGCAGAGCTCCAGAGTTCTGTCTGTGTGAAGCTCTCTCCTTTCTGGTTCTCTGCCTTGAGAACTCCAGCCACCTGTGCTCCCTGGACTCCCAGCTTCTTGCCTTCCTGCCTTCTTGCCTTCCTTCCCTCTTTCTCTCTTTCTCTCTCTGTCTTTCTTTTCTTTCTTGAGACAGGGTCTCGCTATGTTGCCCAGGCTGGAGTGCAGTGGCTATTCACAGGCGCAATCCCACTACTGATCAGCACAGGAGTTTTGACCTGCTCCATTTCCGACCTGTGCCGGTTCACCCCTCCTTAGGCAACCTGGTGGTCCCCCACTCCCGGGAGGTCACCATACTACTGCCGAACTTAGTGTGGACACCCCATCGGCATAGTGCACTACAGCCCAGAACTCCTGAGCTCAAGCGATCCTCCTACCTCAGCCTCCCGAGTAGCTGGGACTACAGGCACGCAACACTGTGCCCTGCTTCAGCTTTTGATGCACAGATACTGCTGGACTCCACCTGGCTTCCCCTCCCTGTGATCTGGTCTGAAAACTTTTTTTTGTGAGACAGAGTTTCACTCTGTTGCCCAGGCTGGAGTGCAGTGGCGTGATCTCAGCTCACTACAACCTGTGCCTCCTGAATTCAAGCGAGTCTCCTGACTCAGTCTCCCAAGTAGCTGGAATTACAGATACCATGCACAGCTAATGTTTTTACTTTTAGTAGAGATGGGGTTACCCCATGTTGTTCAGGCTGCTCTTGAATTTCTGACCTCAAGTGATCCGCCTGCCTTGGCCTCCCAAAATGAGTCACTGCACCCAGTTAGTCTGAAAACTTAAAAAAAAATATGTATATACGTATATATATACACATACGTATATATATATATACGTGTGTATATATACACACGTATATATATACATATATATACACACATATTTATATACATATATATACATATATATACACACATATGTATGTACATATATATATATACACACACACATATAATTGTTTATTTATTATTATTATTTTTTTTTCAAGATGGGGTTTAACCATGATGGCCAGGCTGGTCATGAACTCCTGACCTCAGGTGATCCACCCACCTCAGCCTCCCAAAGTGCTAGGATTACAGGCGTGAGCCACCGCGTCCAGCCTATTTTTTGTTTTGAAACAGAGTTTCACTCTTGCTGCCCAGGCTGGAGTGCAATGGCGTGGTCTTAGTTCATTGCAACCTCTGCCTCCCAGGTTCAAGAGATTCTCCTGCCTCAGCCTCCCAAGTTGCTGGGATTACAGGGACCTGCCGCTATGCTCGGGTAATTTTTTTTTTTTTTGAGACGGAGTCTTGCTTTGTTGCTCAGGCTGGAGTGCTGTGGAGTGGTCGCAGCTCACTGCAACCTCCACTGCCCAGGCTCAAGCAATTCTCCTGCCTCAGCCTCCCAAGTAGCTGGGATTATAGGCACCTGCCACCATGCCCGGATAATTTTTTGTATTTTTAACAGAGACAGGCTTTCACCATGTTGTCCAGGCTGGTCTTGAACTCCTGACCTTGTGATCCATCTACCATAGCCTCCCAAAGTGCTGGGATTACAGGCCTGAGCCACTGTACTCAGCTTAATTTTTGTATTTTTAGTAGAGACAAGGTTTCTCCATGTTGGCCAGGCTGGTCTCAAACACCTGAACTAAGGTGATTTGCCCGCCTTAGCCTCCCAAATTGTGGGAATTACAGGTGTGAGCCACCATACCCTACCAAATTATATTATTAACATTATTTTTTGGAGACAAGTTCTTGTTCTGTCACCCAGGCTGGAGTGCAGTGTCATTATTATAGCTCACTGTAGCCTTGACCTCCTGGGATCAAGGGATCTTCCTGCCTCAGGTTCCCAAATAGCTGGGACTTCAGGCACTTGCCACGATGCCTGGCTGGTTTTCATTTGTTTTTGCAGAGACAGGATCTCACTATGCTGCCCAGGCTGGTCTCAAATGATCCTTCCATTTTGGCCTCTGAAAATGCTGTGATTATAGGTGTGAGTCACGGTGCCCAGCCCTGGAAATTTTCTTTAGGTAGCAAGGTGGGGCATTTGTAGGGTTCTCCTCATTTTTTTGCTGACTCTCTGGGATCACTTTTTCATCATCTGGGCTTCAGTGTCTTGAGAATCATGTTTCACTTACTTTGGGGAGTATTTTAGTTGTTTTTAGATGGGAATGTAAATCATCTTGCCTAGAAGCAGAAATTCTTACAATCATTTGTTAATTTCTTCAGGTGGGATTTATTGAGGAAGAGCCTAGTGTGTGCCCACCTTCCACTGCTCTTGTAACTCTCCAAACACGCCACATTTTCCTGCCTTGGGGCATTTGCACAATTTTTTCTTTGTTTAGAATGGTCTTTCTAGTTCTACTTTCCTCCCTCAGCTCAAAGGGGCCTTCTCTGACTACTCTATGTAAAGTGAATTACTCTTTTTTTAATTTCCCGTCACATTTCTGCTTTACTTTACAGCTTCTTCTGCTAGAATAGAGACAGAAATTAGTTTTGGACTTTTTTTTTTCCTCTTTTTTTTTTAATTCCCCGGATACTTAAAAGCTTATGGACTTTTTTTTTAACCTTAAAAAATTTTTTTTCATGCCTCTAACCCCAGCATTTTGGGAGGCCAAGGCAGGCGGATCACAAGGTCAAGACATCAAGACCATCCTGGTCAACGTGTTGAAACCCCATCTTTACTAAAAATACAAAAATTAGGCCAGGCGCAGTGGCTCATGCCTATAATCTCAGCACTTTGGGAGGCTGAGGTGGGTGGATCACGAGGTCAAGAGATCGAGACCATCCTGGTCAACATGGTGAAACCCTGTCTCTACTAAAAATACAAAAAAATTAGGTGGGCATGGTGGCGCGTGCCTATGGTCCCAGCTACTTGGGAGGCTGAGGCAGGAGAATTGCTTGAACCCAGGAGGCGGAGGTTGCGGTGAGCCAAGATCGCGCCATTGCATTCCAGCCTGGGTAACAAGAGCGAAACTCCATCTCAAAAAAAAAAATACAAAAATTAGCTGGGCATAGTAGCCCGAGCCTGTAGTCCCAGCTACTCAGGAGGCTGAGGCAGGAGAATCGATTGAACCCTGCAGGCAAAGGTTGCAGTGAGCCAAGATTGCATCACTGCACTCCAGCCTGGCGATAGAGGGAGGCTCCATCTCAAAAAAATTTTTTTTTAGAGATGGGATCTCACTATATTGCCCAGGCTGAGCTCAAACTCTTGGGCTCAAGGGATTCTCCCACCTGGGCCTACCAAAGTGCTGGGATTACAGGCGTGAGCCACCACTCCCAGCCAGGCAGAAATTTTTGTGATTCCCTGGAACCAGCTCAGGGCCCGCACAGTGTAAGTGTTCAATAAATATTTACTGGCCGGGTGCGGTGGCTCATGCCTGTAATCCCAGCACTTTGGGAGGCCAAGGTGGGTGGATCACCTGAGGTCAGAGGTTCGAGACCAACCTTGCCAACCTTGTGAAACCCCATCTCTACTAAAAATAGAAAAATTAGCTGTGCGTGGTGGCACATGTCTGTAGTCCCAGCTACTCGGGAGGCTGAGGCAGGGGAATACCTTGAACCCAGGAGGCAGAGGTTGCACTGAACCAAGATCTTGCCACTGCACTCCAGACTGGGTGACAGAGTGAGACTCCATGTCTAAATAAATAAATAAATAAATACTGAATGAATCAATGAGGTCTTTGCGTACTTCATGGTGCCTGTCACATAACAGAGCAGAATACCTTGAACCCGGGAGGCAGAGGTTGCAGTGAGTCAAGACCTTGCCACTGTACTCCAGCCTGGGTGACAGAGTGAGACTCCATCTCTAAATAAATAAATAAATAAATAAATAAATAAATATTCACTGAATGAATCAATGAGGTCTTTGCATACTTCATGGTGCCTGTCACATAACAGAGCTCAGTTAAGTTAGGGGTGCCTGGCAGAGGAACACAGCTCACTCCCCTGAGGTGCCCAGCAGGGATGGGATATTGGGCTTCTGGACTGCGGCCATGTTCAGCTCACTGTCAGCCTCACTCTCCTTAGTGATAATCAAAGGCCCCTGCTTGCCGGCCAGGGGAGGGCTGACAGGTGGGGCTGATGAGTTCCAGACCCAGGCCTCTGGGCCCCAGCACAACCTGATAGAACCGGATGCTGGCTAGAAGCCAGAGCCAAGCTTCCATGACGTGGTTGCCTTCAAGGGGCATGCCCCTCCCTAGTCCTTGTGGGCCTTCAGCTCTTGCCCAGCCCCCTCAGAGCTGCCTGCCACTGGGCTCTGGGGAAAACCTAGCCATCCTCCCCTGTTCTAGTTCCACATCTACTTGTGCGGCCATTGACAACTATTAGAACACAGAACTACATAGTGGTCGGCTCTATAAAGTGAAAATACTTTGTACATTTAAAACAATGTGTAAGTACTCACTAAACTAGAAAGGACTTGGGAACTTTTCTGTTGAAAACCTACTTTTGACAGAGGAAGAAAGTGAGATTTAAATGAAATAATGGGCCAGGTGCAGTGGCTCACGCCTGTAGTCCCAGCAGTTTGGAAAGCCCAGGCAGGCGGATCGCTTGAGAGCTCACAAGTTCGAGACTTGTGAACAACGGTGAAACCCCTTCTCTACTAAAAATACCAAAATTAGCCAGGTGTGGTGGCACATGCCTGTAATCCCAGCTACTGGGGAGGCTGAGGCAGGAGAAGTGCTTGAGCCCAGGAGGTGGAGGTTACAGTGAGCAGAGATCATGCTACTGCACTTCAGCCTGGGCAACAGAGCGAGACTCTGTCTCAAAATAAATAAACAAAAAATAAATAAATAAATGAAATAATGTATGTAGACTGCTTAGCACCATACTTGAGATGTTGTGATTTTACCCTAGCTATTCACCACCTGCCCACCTCTGGGTAAGCAAGCAGTGCTTCTGTGCCTCTCTACTTCCACCCACTCCCTTCCTACCTTGTCAATGAATTTTTTGTTCATTATTGTTACTTCTTCATAATATACGCAAAGTGCTTAGCTCAAGGCCTGGCACTTCATAAATTAACATAAAATGGGCTGGGTGCTGTGGCTCACATCTGTAATCCCAGCATTTTGGGAGGCTGAGGTGGGTGGATCAGCTGAGGTCAGGAGTTTGAGACCAGCCTGGCCAACATGGTGAAACCTCCAACTACTAAAAATACAAAAACTTAGCCAGGCGTGGCGGTGCGTGCCTGTAGTCCCAGCTACTTGGAGGCTGAGGTAGGAGAATCACTTGAACCCAGGGGGAGGAGGTTGCAGTGAGCCAAGATCTTGCCAACTGTACTCCAACTTGGGTGACAGAGCAAGACTCTGTCTCAAAAAAAAAAAAGAACCAAAAATGGTAGCTACAGTTCTTATTGAAGACAGGGGATCCATCTGATATATGCAAAGCTAAGCACTTTGCATGTATCATTTAACACTCATGTAGAATGAAATTGGTATCATTATTCCCATTTAACTGATGAGAAAACTGAGGCTTGAAGTAAGTGGCTAATGCAGTTCAGACCAGAGTAGGAAGGTGGCAAACTTGTAGGTTCTGGCCTGTCTTCCCTTAGTGGTGTCTTCTAACAACTTGTATTTCCTGCCAACTATTCCTTCCTGTGCCTTTGGGGAAGGTCATTTGGTCCTGAACATTCATTAGGTCAATCACTGAAACAGGGTAAGCTGGAGTCTAGGCCGGGCATGGTGGCTCACACCTGTAATCCCAGCACTTTGGGAGGCTGAAGCAGGGGTATCAACCTGAGCTCAGGAGTTCGAGACCAGCCTGCCCAACATGGTGAAACCCTGTCTCTACAAAAAATACAAAAAAAAATTGGCTGGGCATGGTGGTGTGTGCCTGTAATCCCAGCTGCTCAGGAGGCTAAGGCAGTAGAATTGCTTGAACCTGGGAGGTGGTGGTTGCAGTGAGCCAAGATCGCGCCACTGCAGTCCAGCCTGGGCGACAGAGAGAGACTCAGTTTCAAAAACAAAACAAAACAAAACAAAGATGGGGGCTAAAACCTCCAGCGGAGTGTATGCCCTGAATCCCAACTCAGCTTTTTTTTTTTTTCTTGAGACAGTGTCTTGCTCTGTCACCCAGGCTGGAGTGCAATGGCGCAATCTCGGCTCACTGCAACCTCCACCTCCCAGGTTCAAGTGATTCTTCTGCCTTAGCCTCTGGAGCAGCTGGGACTACAGGCGTGTGCCACCATGCCCAGCGAATTTTTTTGTATTTTTAGTAGAGATGGGTTTCACCACGTTGGCCAGGCTGGTCTCGATCTCTTGACATTGTAATCTACCTGCCTTGGCCTCTGAAAGTGCTGGGATTACAGGCGTGAGCCACCATGCTTAGCCAGCTTGAGCTTTTTTAGAGTTGGCAGCAAGGAAGTTTCTGAAGGTCAAAGATAATCCCATGTCAAAAACAGCTCTGGGGCAGGAGTTGTGTTCTGTGGGAGTGAGCGCACAGACCCAGCATTTCCTCAGCAAATGTCCTGGTTGCTGGGTCTTCCCACAGGACGGTAGGAGCTGCAGATGGAGGCAGGCAAGTGGAAGTCCAGCCCTGCAGCAGCTCCAGTTCACAGAGGGAAACTCAACTGGCCTTTCTGGAAGGCAATAGGACTTGAACCAAGCCTTGGAGGACCTCGTCAACTTGTATGAAGGAGAGTGGGGTGGGATGAGCAGGATTTCTGTCCAGTGCAGAGAAGCTGGGACTGCTGGTTAAGCCATCAGCATTTCCCAAGCCCCACGGGTGTGTCCCACTGGGTGTCCACACCACAGACCCTCCATGGGAGGGTTGTCATTGCTGCTTGGCAGATGAGGAAACTCGGCCAGGGTTCAAGACTGCAGGAGGGATGTGCTGGATGCGTGTGATGAGGGGAGTGGGACCATTCTTTTATTTATTTATTTATATATATTTTTGAGATGGAGTCTTGCTCTGTTGCCCAGGCTAGAGTGCAACGGCGCGATCTCGGCTCACTGCAACCTCTGCCTCCTGGGTTCAAGCCTCAGGATTCTCCTGCCTCAGCCTCTCTAGTAGCTGGGATTACAGGCGCATGCAGACCTGGCTAATTTTTTGTATTTTTAGTAGAGACAGGGGTCTCCCGTGTTAGCCAGGATGGTCTCGCTCTCCTAACCTCGTGATCCGCCTGCCTTAATCTCTCAAAGTGCTGGGATTACAGGGGTGAGCCACTGTGCCTGGCCTATTTATTTATTTATTTATTTATTTATTTATTTATTTATTTATTTTGAGGCAAGGCTTGCTCTGTAACCCAGGCTGGAGTGCAGTGGCACAATCTCAGCTCACTGCAGCCTGGACCTCCTGGGCTCAAGCAATCCTCCCATCTCATCCACCCAAGTAGCTGGGATCACAGGTGTGTGCTACCACACTGGGCTAATTTTTTTTTTCTTTTCTTTTGAGATGAAGTCTTGCTCTGTTACCCAGACAGGAGCGCAGTGGTGCGATGTCGGCTGACTGCAGCCTCCACTTCCCGGGTTCAAACGATTCTTCTGCCTCAGCCTCCCAAGTAGCTGGGACTACAGGCATGTGCCGCCACATCCAACTAATGTTTTTTTATTTTTTGTAGAGAGAAGTTCTCACCATGTTGTCTGGGCTGGACTCCAACTCCCAAAAGTGTTGGGATCACAGGCATGAGCCACTGTGCCCGGCTGAGAGAGACCATTCTGAGGGAGACCATGGGAGCCACAGAATATTCCCAAGCCTTGAGAGATTACCCGGGCAATGTGTGGGCCAGTTTATCAGAGAGGACGAGGGGGCTGCCAGAGACCACTGGAACAATTTCAACAGGCCATGAGACAAGCCTCGGCCAGGGCAGGAGCCTGGAAGCAGGTGGGAAGATGGGGCTGGGCTGATGGGAGATGCATGAGGTCTGAGCTGGAATGGATCTCAAAGGTCTCTCCAACCCATTTTACAGGAGGAAATTGAGGCCTGAAGAGGTAAAAGGTCTTGCCAAAGGATAGACAAGAGGTTAATGGTAGAGCCAGGCTAGAAGGACCCAGAGAAGATCAAGCACACACACCCCCATTAAACACAAAGTTCACCCTCCATACTCCCACCTCCAGGCACCTCCACGCTGACCCCACACAACAGGCACCCTAACACTGGGGCGGTGACAGTGGCTGAATTTCCTCCTATAATAAACCTTCTTTTCCCAGGATGAAGCCCCAGTCTTAGGATATCAGGGGCTCCAGTCAGACCCAGCTCAGCTTCTGTTTCACTGCGGGACCCTGGGGCCTTTCTTCCCATTCCCTGGGCCACAGTTTGCTCACGTGTGACATGAGGTCACTGGATCAACTGACCACTATGACTTTTTCAGCTCTCAGTGAGCAGAGGAAGGCCAGGCTAGGGCTTCTTCCTCACTCTGGTCCCCCAGCCCCCAGTCCAGCCTGACAGGGGTGGGGCCAGCCTGCTGGGGCTCACATGCCTGAGGAGTGAGCGCCTGGTCCCAAGGAGGCAACATGATCTGTAAAAGATCCCTGACCAACTTTTTGAACCCTGGAGAGGGCACCTCAGTCATGTGAGGACCACAGGGGGATTAGCGATGCTTAGATAGGAGGCCAGGGAGGCAGCCACTTGGGAGAAAATCTAGGAAGAGGGGAAGGGGGAGAGAAGGAAGTAGGAGTGGGGCAGACCTGAGTCAGGGGCCCAAGACTTGGGAAAGGCAGCTCTGGTGGGCCTGGAGAGGAGGCAGAAGGGAGGGAGGCAGGTAGAGGAAGTGTGTGTGCTCACGGCTTTGAATGATGCCTGGTACCTGAAAAGGGCCTAGATGTCATGTGTTGTGACACATACAGTCCCTGGCACAAGTAGACCTGGCAGAGAAGGGAGAAAGCATTAAATGTGGAGCTTGCTAGCTTGGATTTCGGACCCTTCCCCTCACAGGCTGTGTGACCCTGGGAGGTTTTTTGGCCTCTCTGAGCCTCAGGCGCTAACAAAGAGAAGTTTGGGACCATCCTTCACACTGGGTAGGCTGTGAGGTCAGATGTCCATCCAACCCCAGACCCTCCATGGCCTTTGCCGGTCTTCCTGGTTATGCCCCTTCTTTAGCCAAGCATACATTCCCCCTTTCCCCTCCCCCTACCCCTGCAAGAGCTGCCCCATCCCTGCCTTCCTGGAGTGCCCCAGCCCCTCTGAAGGGGTTTGAGCCAATCCAGGGCCTGTGCAATGAGCAACCGGCAGGACTGGGGGATGGGGGCATAGACCTCCAAGGCTCATTTTGGGAGGGGAAGTACATACCCACTTCCCCCATCCAGGCTCCCCCACGACCCACCCCATGGGATATTTGGGTCTCCTCCCCTTTCCCTGAGCTCAGGCCCGGCTGGCCTTCTCCCCAAGGAGCGAATGTTATTTAAAAGATCAGGAGATTTGCCTTAAATAGGCATGGAGTGCTGTGCTAGGGCCCGGTTGAGGGGCGGAGAGGAGGCCATCTGGATGGAGGGGAGAAAGGAGTGGAGCTGAAAGGGACAGCGACGGAACAACTCCCAGAAGTGTGTGCAGCCCTTCACAGTTTACCAAGCACAGGCCCAGCTTGCGGGGAGATGCCAAGGTCTTCAGATGCCAGGTGTGGAGAGAAGGTTTTCCCAGAGGCAAGGGGATAGGGTCTGCAGGGTGGGGGGCTGTCTTAAGACCTCCCCTGATACCTGCCCCCACCATCAGTTTCCAGACCTTTGGCCCCTGCCCCCGGGCTGCCCCTGCCTGTCCTCCCAGCCCCAGCTTGTAACTGGACGCCCTCCTCACTCTGCACCTTCCCAGATGAGCTGGGTCTCTGCTTACTGAACCCAACACCTGCTGGAGGCGGGGAGTGAGGGGGTACCCCCAGGGCGGGCATCTGCCTGGAGGCAGAGGCTGAAGGGGGAGCTGGAGATGCAGGGGAAGAGTGGGAGATGGGCTGGCTGTCTCATTCACAGCCCCTCTCCCAAGGCCTCCTCAGGTACTTGGGGTTCCAATTCCCTATTCAGGGTTGCCTTCTAAACCTCTCAAGCCCCACCCCTCCCATCTTGGCCTGCCAGGGCCAAGGACTCAGAGGCTCCTCCCTGCCATTTTTGTCCCAGCAGGTGATGCTCTTGGAATCTGAAGTAAATGGAGTCTGGCCTGTGGAGTTTTGGGGACAGAGAAGGGGGGAAAGGAAGCATCCCATGTTCGGTCCTTTTTTCTTTTCCTATTTTATTTTTTTTGAGATGAAGCCTCACTCTCACTGTTGCCCAGGCTGGCATGCAGTGGCGCAATCTCGGCTCACAGCAACTTCTGCCTCCCAGGTTCAAGTGATTCTCTGGCCTCAGCTTCCCGAGTAGCTGGGATTACAGGCATTCGCCACCATGCCAGACTAATTTTTTCTTTTTTTTTTTTTTGTATTTTTAGTAGAGACAGGGTTTCACTATGTTGGCCAGGCTGGTCTCAAACGCCTGACCTCGTGATCCACCCGCCTCGACTTCCCAAAGTGCTGGGATTACAGGCATGAGCTACCTCGCCGGTTCGGTCCTTTTTTCGAAGGCCCTGAACATCGAGGTGAGGCCTCAGACACCTGAGTGCCCATCCTTGCTCTGCCATTTACAGGTGTATGACCTAGGGCCACCCACCTTCTGTGAGCCCTGGCTTCCTCTGTGAACTAGGTCTAAAGATTTCACCATAGAGTTGTCGAAGTCGCTGGCATAAGAAGATGAGCAGAGGAGAGAAGACGGGGGATTATGCCAAGTGCACTAACTGACCAGGACGCAGACCTCAGGTGTGGTGTGAGAGGCAGAGTGGAGAGATTTCATCCTCCCCTTCCCCTTGGTGGGTGGGCTCAGCCCAGGTCCTCCAGGAGGCCAGACAGGAAGGAAGGCTTTGTGAAAGATGGCATTCATTTGCAATGGGCTGTTGTTATTCTCTTTGTTATTCCCCAGAGGCCGCTCAAGAGGGGGTTGGTAGGGGTAGCGGTGGCCCCTTCAGGTGACAATAATCAAGACAAAAAAGAGCTAACCTTGAGGGTTTGCCGCGTCCCCGGCCTGACTCCAGCTCTTCAGTCTTCCTAACTCCATCCACGGTTGATCAGCTGTAATCCCCATTTCACTAATGATGAAAACAGAGCTCAAATTTAAGCAGAATAACCAAGGTCACACAGTCGAGAAGCCAGTGTTTAAATGTAGGAATTTGGCTTCAGGGCTGTCTGCTGACTTTGTAAAAAACCTAGGACCCTGTATCTGGGACTTGAGTTCCAGGCACAGCTCGCTGTGTGGCCATGGCCAAGTCACCTAACCTCTCAGAAATTAGGTTTCTCAGCCAGGTGCAGCAGTTCGTGCCTGTAATTCCAGCACTCTGGAAGGCCGAGATGGGCGGATCACTTGAGGCCAGGAGTTCGAGACCAGCCTGGCCAACATGATGAAACCCCACCTCTATTAAAAATACAAAAATTGGCTGGGCGCATTGGCTCACGCCTGTAATCCCAGCACTTTGGGAGGCCGAAGCGGGTGGATCACGAGGTCAGGAGTTCGAGACCATGCTGACTAACGCTGTGAAACCCTGTCTTTACAAAAAAAAAAAAAAAATTAGCCGGCTGTAGTCCCAGCTACTCGGGAGACTGAGGCAGGGGAATCGCTTGAACCCGTGAGGCAGAGGTTGCAGTGAGCTGAGATCACGCCACTGCACTGCAACCTGTGTGACAGAGCATGACTCTGTCTCAAAAAAAAAAAAAAAAAAAGAGAGAAAAAGAAATTAGGTTTCTCTTTTCATAAAATGGGGACAATTGTCCCAACCTCCCAGGGTTATTGTGAAAAACAAACTAGAGGTTTAATGAGGCCAGGCGTGGTGGCTTGCCCCTGTAATCTCAATGCTTTATCTGAAAAACAAAAACAAACCAACAAGAGGATTAATGAGCACAAAACAGATAATCTGGTGGAAGATTATTTAAAAACTTCCCTTGTTCTACACTAACTCAGCCCCCGCCTCCTCAAGTGTCCACGCACTCCACGTAAGCCCAGAGACTGGGAGACAAAGGCTCTTCGGGTTCCTGAGAAGAGACTGAATGACCAATTGGCGCCACCTAGTGGTCGGTGGTGCGTGGGGAGCGGGAGGGCCCGGCTGCTCTGGGATATGGAGGTTGAGTAAGATCATAGGCCCAGTGCGGATGGGAAAAATATACCAGGACCTCAGAAAGGATGGGGTCAAGTCTAGTTGGCACCCCACCGAAGACAGGGTGAAGGTGCGCACTCCACCTGTCTAGTCATGTTAGTTTCTTGAGATCCCTCCTCGCGGCCGGGTACGGTGGCTCACGCCTGTAATCCCAGCACTCTGGGAGGCCGAGGCCAGTGGATCACGAGGTCAAGAGTTCGAGACCAGCCTGGCCAAGATGGTTAAACCCCCTGTCTCTACTAAAAATACAAAAATTATCCGGGCCAGGTAGTGGGCTCCTGTAATCCCAGCTGCTAGGGAGGCTGAGGTAGTAGAATCACTTGAATCCAGGAGGTGGAGGTTGCAGTGAGCTGAGATCGCACCACTGCACTCTAGCCTGGGCAATAAAGTGAGACTCTGTCTCAAAAAAAAAAAAAAAAAATTTCTTCCCCACATCTTATGCCATTTGGACAGCTCTGTGGAGACCAAGGGGAGGGCACAGGGTTCTATTCTAGTTCTAGCTCTGACGCTAAGAACCTCTCCAGGCCTCAGCTACTTCCTCTGCAGAATGGGAATGAACATTCCCTACCTCTCAGGTCACTGTTCAAGCCTTCGTTCATTTATCAAACATTTAATGAAGCGTCTACTTTCAAAAGTCATCCTGATGAGGGAAGTGAGGACACAAAGACGTCTCAGCTGGGTCTCTCGGGACCAAGGGATCTGCCTCATCCTATCGGGGAGGACTGACTGGTAAATTGCTTACTGCCTTCAGGTGCAGATCCCGGGGGACACTGAGGAGGGAGCAGGGAGGCACAGGAGACAAGTGGAGGGAGAGCAGGAAGGGCCCTCCCCCTCCAGGGGTGAATGTCTTTGAGAAGTGGCAGGAACTGTGACAAGTCAGGTCATAGAATTATCTTTCTGAGCCCATTGCCTGGCCCCTCTAGCCTGACCCCCTGCCTGCCTCCCAGCTGAGGACTGGATCGCCCTGGGCTGAGCCCCTACCCTGGGCCCAGCCCCCCCAGGGCCAGGGCAGCCTCCCCACACTCCTACCTTCTCTTGCGTTAAAGCCTTTAAAGTGGACCATAGGTCCATGGGGGATAGTTCACACCTCTGTGCATTTGCACAACGTGGCTCCTCTCCAAACACCTTTCTCCAACTCATCCACCAGGCAAACTCAACTCCAGCCTTCCTGTGGGAGAGTGGAGAGGAGAGTGGGAAATCCCCGCAACCAGGAAGGAAACAGAAATCAAAGGGTGCCCCCTGCCTCCATCAGCAGTGGCACAGCCCGCAATAATGTGAAATATACATTTGGTCTTCATCCCCATTTCCTTCCTTGCCTACAACGCCTAAAATCCTTGGAATCTCCGAAGTGATAAGTGTCTTTTGTATGCTGATGTTCACTGATGGCTGTCAGCCTCCAGGCAGCTTCAGGATGGGGCTGGTCATCCGAAAGACCAGGGCAGGATTAGAGGGCTGAGACTTTCAGCCCCACCCTCCGACCTCCAGGGAGGGGAGGGAGCTGAAGGTTAACTTGATGGCCAGTGGCTTAATCCATCATGCCTATGTAATGAAGTCTCCATAAAAGGCCCAAAAGGATATTGTTCTAAGAGCTTCTGGGTAGCTAAGCACATGGAGATTACTAGAGGGAGGCTTACCCAGAGAGTGAAGCTTCATGCCCCTTCCTCCACGTATCCTTTTATAGTAAAGTGATAAATGTATTTCCCAATTTTGTGACTCGCTTTAGCAAATTAATCAAACCCAAAGGGGGATCTTGGGAACCCCAACTTGAAGTCAGTCAGTCAGAAGTTCCAGAAGCCCAGACTTGCAACTGGTGTCTGAGGGGTTGCCAGTTTGGGGAACTGAGCCCTCAACCTGTGGGATCTAAGGCTGCCTGCAGGTAGGTAGCGCCAGAATTAAATTAGAAGACACCCAACTAGTGTTCGCTATAGAATTGATTGCTTGTTTGTTGATGGGGGGAAATCCCGACATTTGGTCACAGAAGTCTGTCTGTGGTTTTTATTTATTTATTTATTTTGAGATAGAGTCTTGCTCTGTCGCCCAGGCTGGAGTGCAATGGTGCGGTCTCAGCTCACCGCAACCTCTACCTCCTGAGTTCAAGCCACTTTCCTGCCTCAGCCTCTTGAGTAGCTGGGATTACAGGCGGGCACCACCAGGCTCAGCTAATTTTTGTGTTTTTAGTAAAGACAGGCTTTCACCATATTGGTCAGGCTAGTCTCGAACTCCTGACCTTGTGATCTGCCTGCCTCGGCCTCCCAAAGTGCTAGGATTACAGGCATGAGCCGTCACCTGGCATGTCTGTGTTGATTACTGCTGCTGTTGAGAGAACAGGAAAAAGCTGCTGGAGTTTTTCCGCCCACACCCTGCTGCATGAGGGCAGCTTCCTTGGGCAGGTAGCAGATCCTTCTGGTCGCCTAATGGTAAGCTCTCTACTTTCCTCATTTCTTTATTAATTATCTTGCTGTCTGCTCCTTCCATGTGCTTTGTTTTTGTTGTTGTTGTTTTGTTTTTGTTTTTGAGCCAGAGTCTCACTCCATCACCCAGGCTGGGTTGCAGTGGCATAATATTCGGCTAACTGTAAGCTCTGCCACCCAGGCTCAAATGATCCTCTCACTTCAGCCTCCCTAGTACCTGGGACCGCACACATGCACCACCATGCCTGGCTAATTTTTTGTGTTTTTGGTAGAGATGGGTTTCACCTTGCTGCCCAGGCTGGTCTCGAATTCCTGATCTCAAGTCATCCGCCCACCTCAGCCTCCCAAAGTTCTGGGATTACAGGTGTGAGCCATCACGCACGGCTCTCCCTGTGCTTCTTTGACTGAAATCCAGAAGCTTCCAGGACACAGTCTTTCCTGGCTTTTGCTTCACAGGTCCAATGCCTTGACAGGATGATGCTGGGGGGAAGGAGAGGCAGAGAGAAGGAGGGTTCCGTAGACTGGGGAGGGGCGAGTGGTTAGAGGGTTCCCTGGGAGCACCACAGGGAGGTGGCAGAGGCCCAGAGGGCCTAGCATGAGGTATCTGGAGAGTCTCAGAAAGCCTCCCAGCCCATCCCAGGGCTCAGGCTAAGTTACTGCCTATGGATGCTGATCAGTGCGGGCCCTGAAGACGAGAGATGGCTCCTATAAGCCCCACTCTCATGGGACCCTGGGGATTGAGGAGCTCCCCTGACCCCCGTCTGACTGAGATAGGGTTTCCCTACACTCCTCGGGATACAGATTCAAAGTTAAATTAGGTGTCAAGAAAATAAAGAACCAGAACCAGGCCGGGCATGGTGGCTCACGCCTGTAATCCCAATTTTGGGAGGCCGAGGTGGGTGGATCACGAGGTCAGGAGTTTGAGACCAGCCTGGCCAACATGGTGAAACCCCGTCTCTAGTAATAATACAAAAAATTAGCAGGGCGTGGTGGCAGGTGCCTCTAATCCCAGCTACTCAGGAGGCTGAGGCAGTAGAACTGCTTGAACTTGGGAGGCGGAGGTTGCAGTCAGCCCAGACCTCGCCACAGCACTCCAGCCTGGGCAACAGTGAGACTCCGTCTCTAAAAAAAAGAAAGAAAAGAAAACCAGAACTGTCTGGGTGCAGTGACTCGCGCCTGTAATCCCAGCACTTTGGGAGGCTGAAGTGGGCGGATCACCTGAGGTCAGGAGACCAGCCTGACCAACATGGAGAAACCCTGTCTCTATTAAAAATATAGAAATTAGCCAGGCGTGGTGGCAGGTGCCTGTATTCTCAGCTACTCTAGAGGCTGAGGCTGGAGAAGCGCTTGAACCTGGGAGGCAGAGGTTGCAGTGAGCTGAGATCACACCACTGCACTCCAGCCTGGGCAGCAAGAGTGAGACTCTGTCTCAAAAAGAAAAAAAAAGAAAAGAAAGAACCTCAAGGTTTCTTGCACACCTGCCTCATAAAATAATTCATTATTGTGATCTGACGTGCGGGTCAGGAATGCCTATAGCTCCCTGCTATATGGAACTCATTTGTCTTCCTCTTGCCTTCCAGAGAGCATCTTTGCAATGGAAGGGATTGCTAAGGAGAGGCCTTTGTCATGCCCAGGTGGTCTCACAAGAAAGACATCTTATATAGCAGGACAGATGCATATGAGACCAGGAAAAGCTGTGATCAGCCCCTGGGGAAGGGGAAGAGACTGGGTGAGTGGGTGCCTCAACCATGTGTGGAGGGTGGGATCAGAGAGGGGACTCCCAGGAGAGGATGCAGAAGATAACTGTGTCACCGGACCCTCACACATCCCCAATAACCCGGCCCTGGGGGATGATGGGAGAGTCATCCCAGGCAGAATCACTGGGCCCTCTTGCAATTTGATGAAATATTCGGCCTCTTGTCAGTGGCCACAGGACTTGTGAGAGACCAAGGTCAACCAGCCCCATGCCCACCTTTAGGTCTGGACTGAGTTGGGGGACGGGGTAGCAGAGTGCAGAGCTCCTTCCCCTGGTGGCTGTGCTCGGTGTCTGGTGGTGGCTGCAAAGGTCTTCCTGGTCTGGCTGCTTCCAGCTCTACTCCTGCCAGTGGCTCTAATCTTTCTGATTACTATTTGTTTCCAAGCCTAGTTTTCTGGGCTTCGTATCAGTTCTTAGAGATAGTCTGTCATTATCTTCCTTTCCTGCTTCAATTATCCTGAGTCAGTTTCTCTTCTTTCCATCCAAGAACTCCAAAGGGTGCAGAGCTGTTAGAGAATATGAGACAGTGCTATCTGGGTTGAAGTGGGTGGTCCCCAAACTGTGTTCACTGGAAGGAAAGAGTGAAAGCAGCAAGCTGCAACCAGATTGTAAGTGCCCTGAGGGCCGGGCCTTAGAATGAGCTGCCCGCCGCTGGGCCTGGGAGGAGGGATGTGTTGTATGGGGAAATTGGGAACATCTGACATAAAATGGCACCACATTTAAAGGCTCCCATGGTTGCCCGCTTGTTGTAGCGTAGGGGAAGTGGGTGTCACTCTGGTGGGCTTGTTTTCTGCTCCTAGCAGTGTCTTCTGTTTGGAGTAGAGAAAAGGGATTGTACCACAGAAAAACAGTTGACTCCTCAAGGTCAGGAAGGGTGATGGCTAGAGTGAGATGGTTAGGGGTCCCCAGGGGCCCAGGCTGGCGCCTCTCAGAGCCTCTGCATTTTGTCTGCCACAGGAGCCAGTATAGGAATCAGACAGAACTGTGCTGTACAAACATCATGGTGATCACAGATGTTAATAACAGCTACTGACGGGATTCCTGCCATGTGGCTGGCCTTTCTAACAACCCTATGTGAAAGAACCCTTTCCTCCTACCCTTTATAGGTATTTTATAGGTGAGGAAATCCTCACAGAGAGGTTGTGTAACATGGCTACAGTCACACAGATGGAGAATATCAAAATCAAGATGAAAAACCAGGTCTGGGCTGACGCCCTTTTCGGCCTCAGCCTGCCAGCACCTGGGTGCTTAAACAGCCATACTATGGTTTCTCTTCAAATCGTATAAATCTTCAGTCTTTTACTAAAGATTTCCATGGAGAGGAACAATTCTGAGTCTTAATCCAATTTTTTGAGGCCCTCTTTCTGCGGGATGGATTAACAATAAATAAATAAAATATAAACAGCCATGTTGTTCACACACACACACACACACACACGTGCTGCCTTTGTTCACTGAAGTATTGCTTGTAAGAGCAAATACTGAAAACAACTGAAGTGCACGTGTATAAGGAACTGATTCAATAAAATAGGAGGCAGCCATAAAAAAATAAAAATAAGCCGGGCGCAGTGGCTCACACCTGTAATCCTAGCACTTTGGGAGACAGAGGTGGGTGGATCACCTGAGGTCAGGAGTTCGAGACCAGCCTGGCCATTATGGTGACACCCCATCTTAAAAAAAATAAATAAATAATAAATAAATAATACAAAAATAAAGAAAAACCAGATCTGTCTCCTGAGCCACAACCATTGATCGAATTCTTCACAGGCTTTTGCCCTGCCTCCTCCTCCATGAAATCTACAGTGAAGGTCTGAGCTCTGCGGTCCCACTGAACCACCACAGTACAGAGCCCCTGTGGTCTCTACCATTTAACCAGAAATTCCCTGAGCTCTCCCTCCCTATGCACCAAGGCCTCTGCTGGCTTTTGGGAGACTGGGATGAGCCTCTGAGCACCTAGATTTTGTCCCCCAGCAAGGAGAATGATTTTATTATTCTCAATAATTGGTGATTTTACATTACCATTGCTCTTTTTTTTTTTTTGACACAGAGTCTCATTCTGTTGCCCAGGTGGAGTGCAGTGGCATGATCTCGGCTCACTGCAGCCTCCACCTCCCAGGTTCAAGCAATTCTCTGCCTCAGCCTCCCGACCAACTGGGATTACAGGTGCCAGCCACTATGCTCAGCTAATTTTTGTATTTTTAGTAGAGATGGGGGTTTCACCATCTTGGCCAGTCTGGTTTCGAACTCCTGACCTTGTGATCCACCCACCTCGGCCTCCCAAAGTGCTAGGATTATAGGTGAGAGCCACTGCACCCAGCCTATTTATTTGTATATTTATTTATTCCAAGACAGAGTCTTGGAAAAAAATAATAAATAATAAATTTATTCCAGGCTGGAATGCAGTGGTGCGACCTTGGCTCACTACAACCTCTGCCTCCTGGGTTTAAGCAGTTCTCCTGCCTCAGCCTCCTGAGTAGCTGGGACTACGAGTAGGCCACTGCGCCCAGCAAATTTTTGTTTTTTGGTAGAGACAGGGGCTTCACCATGTTGTCCAGGGTGGTCTTGAACTCCTAGGTTCAAGCAATCCACTTGCCTTGGCCTCCCAATATGCTGAGATTACAGGTGTGAGCTACCATATCTGGGCATCTTTTTTATTAATCTGACTCCTGTAGTTGCCAATGCATGCCTCCACCATAACCTGTATTTACCACCCAGAACTGATACCTTTTCACTCACAAAAAGAGAATCTTAGTCTTAGCTAGCCTATGAAGACCCCTGGGCAATTTTCATCAGGCATTTTGAAAAACTGAAGTTAGTTTGTTTATGATCAGAAAGTTAAGGCTGGGGAGACCACCAAGGATCAAACTGAGAAATTTCAACCGAGGCTCCTAGCAAATGGAGCAACACACAGCAGGCCTATTCGTTTCCCACCATGTGAATTTTCTAGTATGTCCTTGCCTGACTATTGGGTAATGATAACTCACCTTCACCAAATGACAAAGTCATTTCATTGCTAGTCACCAACATCAGATAACTCAGTTTTTCAAATGTCCAGTGATACTTTTTTTTTTTTTAAGGGATGGGCTTTCAAAAATAAAAAATAAAAAAAAAAGGCCAGGTGCGGTGACTCACGCCTATAATCCCAGCACTTTGGGAGGCCAAGATGGGTGGATCACCTGAGGTAAGGAGCTCGAGACCAGCCTGGCCAACATGGTGACACCCCATATTTATTTAAAAAAAAAAATAGAGATGGGTTTTCACTATGTTGGCCAAGCTGGTCTCGAACTCCTGACCTCGTGCTCCGCCTGCCTCGGCCTCCCAAAGTGCTGGGATTACAGGCGTGAGCCACCGCACCCAGCCTATGGGCAGTGATACTAACACTGTGAGCTCAGCCATTGTGGGCTAAACAAACACCTGTGTGCACGTGCACAAGTGAGGGAGAGAGAGGAGGCAGGAGGCACTGTTCTTACACAATTCACTAGTTTATTTGTCCAAAATAAATACAACCTGAGAACACCCATTTCAATGTCCCCAAACACTATTCATCCCCTGAAAAAGCAGCTTAAAATATGGGTGCACATTTTGCAGCTTATGTTCTCAGGTTAGGCTCAGAAGGGTGTTTGTTCTTGGCTGGGCTGGGCTGGGCTAGGCTGGGCCTAGCTGTGGAGATGCACCTAAGTTCCATTCTGTTTGGAGGCTGTATCCAGCCTGAGTGACCCCCAGGTCCCCTCCAAGAGAGGCCTGATTCTACTTCCGGAGCACCCGTTTTCACTGCCTCTCCCTTCTGCATCCCAAAAGGAGGGGTGTTCAGGACTCTGCAGCTCTGTGTTCAGCCCTTGCAGAGAGTTTTGTCCTCTGACACCAGCTACCACACAGGCTCATTCTCAACTGGCACAGAAAGGGTTACTTTTGACCTTGAAGCAGCTCACCCAGGGAAAAGTGAGAGAAACTGAAACACAGCTGGCACATGGGTGGAAAGCACTCTCCATTTAACCCTGCCAGGAGGCTGAGAGCCCCTAAAAAATACAGAAGGGGACACTGGCCGCCTCCTCCAGTTACTCCCTGGGGCCCTGGCCCACTAGGGAGCAGGAGGACAGGGAGGCCACCCTTTGTCTTCTCTTTGCAGGTGAGGCTCAGAGGTTTGGGTCCACGTTCTCCTGGTCTGAGGCTGCCTCGTCACCATCTGGGGACTCCTGGATCAGAGCCAGAGAAGCCTAGTCATGGGCTTGTGCTGTTCCCCAGGGCCACAGCCTCAGGGCCAGCATCTTTCCACTTGCCCTCACCCTCAAAGGAGCCAGCAGAGGGCTCTCCTGCCCCCACCCCAGGTCCCACTGGGCCCTCCCTCTGTCCTGGTTCCCAGCCAGCCCATAGTCACAGAGCTCAAATTAGATGTCTCCCTCTCACCAGACTGAGGCCCCTGCCCCGCCGCAGGGTGGCATAGAAGTGCAGCACACGGGGGTCACAGCGAACCGCCATGGGGTCAAAGTCCAGCACACGTAGGCCCTGCAGGCTGCGGGCCCGGGAAAGGGCCACATAGGCCTGGCCACTGGCAAACACCCGGCCCAGAGAAATCTCCACACAATCCAGGGTCATGCCCTGGGGGATGCAGAGACAAAGATGGAGCCAGCTCAGCCTGAAGTCCCTTGCCCCATAGGGCCTGACCCCCACTTTTTTTTTTTTTGAGATGGAGTGGCTCTGTTGCCCAGGCTGGAGTGCCATCTCAGCTCACTGCAACCTCCACCTCCCAGGTTCAAGTGATGCCTGCCTCAGCTTCCCAAGTAGCTGGGACTACAGGCGTGCATCACCACACCCAGCTAATTTTTATATTTTTAGTAGAGATGGAGTTTCACCATGTTGGCCAGAATGATCCACCCGCCTCGGCCTGCCAAAGTGCTGGGATTACAGGTGTGAGCCACTGCACCCAGCCGGGCCTGACCCTTTACCAGCCCTGCTCCTGCCTCTGTATCTCCTCGTCCAGAGAGTCTCTAGACAGAGGGAGAGCATGACAGCAGGTGACTGTCTGAGTAGGAGGGGACTGGGAGACATAGATCCAGGTAAGAGTTGAAGGATGGAGTGAAAGGAAAGAGCTCAGGCTCTGAGTCAGACAGGCGTGGAGCTACATCCAGGCTGCCATTCACTAACTGTGTGACCTGGGACATGTTCCTTAACCTCTCTAAGCCCTGGTTTATTTCTGTGCAAAATAGGATTGATTATTCACTATATCTATACTTTATACAATGGTTGTATATAATTTATACAATTTAACTTATCTAGTAGTGGCTTAGAAAATAGGGGGAGAGGAGATGGCAGAGGTGAAGTGAATGTGTCTAGGAAAGGAAGAGGAGGTAGGCTGGGAAACTCACTAAAGAAAGGTTTATTCTGGGCTGGGTGCAGTGGGTCACACCTGTAATCCCAGCACTTTGGGAGGCCTAGGTGGGTGGATCATAAGGTCAGGAGATCAAGACCATCCTGGCCAACATGGTGAAATCCCGTGTCTACTAAAAATACAAGAAATTAGCTGGGCGTGGTGGCGTGTGCCTGTAGTCCCAGCTACTCAGGAGGCTGAGACAAAAGAATCGCTTCTACCCAGGATGTGGAGGTTGAAGTGAGCCGAGATTGTGCCGCTGTACTTTAGCCTGGGTGACACAGTGAGACTCTGTCTCCAAAAAAAAAAGACACGTAGGCCCCAATATGCCTGTCCTCCCTCGGCCCGCCCTGTCCCCACCCCCTACACTGGTGCTCACTTGGCTCTTGTGGATGGACATCGCCCAAGCCAGCTGGAGGGGCAGCTGCTGCCGGCTAAGGAGCTGGCTCCCGGTGACCTGAACTGTCCAGCGGTCAGCGCGGATGACCTCAGTGACCCCACACAGGAACCGCACCTGGGGTAGCCCTAGGGAGGGCATGGAGCAGTCTGACTTTAGCTCTGCTTCAGGGCTCCGAGGTGAGGAGCAGGGGCCTTTGGAGCTCTCCTTCCTAACCTTTTTCTCCCCCACCATTCCCCAGGGCCATGCTGCAAAGCCCCGAAGTTGGACTGCCACCTCCTCCCAACACTTACCTCTCCCTTCAGCCTCAAACCCGACTACCACCCCTCGGGCGCCATTCACTAGGCCCTGAGACACCGATAAGTTTTTCACCAGCATCACCTGCAAGGGAGAGAGAGGAATGGACAGCAGCCCCCCTACGCATGCCTGGCTTAGCCTAGCCATCGCTGTTCTCAGAGGCCAAGGGCAGGGAGCTGTCATGGGGACACTGAATCCCAATCTTTAGCTCTGCCACCAGCTGCCTGTGACCCCTGGGACAAGTCGCCTTATCTTCCTCGGTCCCAATTTTCCCTTATGTCAAAGAGGAATAACATTTGCTCAATTTGCCTCTGAAGGAGGCGGTAAGGGATCAATAAGGCAACCTCTATCACAGGGCTTTGAAAATGATCAGCTCTGTTATAGGTACATCTGTGGACCACAGATCTTTTTTTTTTTTTTTTTTAATATTTAAAAAAAAGGCGGGGTTTCACCATGTTGATCAGGCTGGTCTTGAACTTCCGACCTCAGGTGATCCGCCCGCCTCGGCCTCCAAAGTGCTTAGATTACAGGCGTGAGCCACCACGCCAGGCTGGACCACAAATCTTGAGGGATGGCCTCTAGGTCTCGCCACCCCTCTCAGATACGCTGTGCTTCCATTTTCCCTTTGGGTGCCCTTTGGCACCTACGGGAAATCTACCCACCTCCAACACCGTGGGAGGAATCAGGACTCTCTCCCAGCTATGAAGTATACCACAGAAGACAGCTGTGTGGGGTAGGTATTTCATTCCCCATGGTTAGGGATGAGAGGACAGAGCTTCAGCAAGGGAAAGAAACTTGCCCAAAGTAACACTGCTTGGAGGACCTCCAGGTGTAGGGAGAGGAGAACAGTGGAAAGCTGAAGATGGGAAGGTGGGTGGGAATAGGAGGCAGGGAGGTTTTCAGTGTGGTCAAAGCTGGGCCCACTGGCTGCAGAGTGGCTTGGGCAGAGGGGTAAGGATCAGGAAGGCCCATGCAGGACAGCCCAATCTCCCAGGTGTTAGGCCCTGCTTCCCACTCACCTGGGCTCCCAGCTTTAGCTGAAGGAGCTGGTTAACGGGACACTGGGCATCCAGGGTACTGGCTAGCTCAGGGTTGCTGTCCATAGCCTCAAATCTGTGTACCTTACCTGGAGAAAAAGAGCAACAGATCACAAATCACTGACTTGTGGCTCAGTGTCCAGAAAAAAAACTATCAGACCAGAGAATGGGGATATGGAGTAGAGGCAGCACAGGCCTAGGGGGCTGTGGAATTTAGTTCATCACACCTCTCAAAGTCACAATTGCTTTTGCAAATATAAGAGCCTTTATGGCCATAGAGGTTGGGGGCCTAAGTCCCAGAGGCCTAGGTTGCCTGGGGGCCACATCTGCTTATAATACCCCTCCCAGCTGGTCTTGCCCAGCTCAGGTTCCCTGCTCACCTGGCAGCTCCTGCAGCCGCCTCTGGTTGGTGAGGGCCACGTCATCCTGGTGGGTGCAGAGCCTCGTGGCCACAATCCCATCTCGCCCCACCTTGTGGGCAGCTGTGGCCCGGAGCTGGCGGGTCACCTCATCTGAGCACCTGTGGGGGCTGGGCTGTCAGGGCAGAGCTCACCTGTACGGCAGGGAAAGTGGGGAACATGGGCAGGATGGCTCAAGCAGCAGGCCATGGGTCAGGCCTTGGGAATGGAAGAGGGCACCAGGGAAGAGCTGCTGCCCCCCAAGCTGGTCAACCTGTGCCTTCCACGCTTGGACCCCAAACATGGGGAATAAGCACGGGCAGGATACTGAGCTTTGATCATGGGTGGGCACCCTTCTCTGTGCTGCCCCCAGCTCAGAGCTGGCCACCCTCCTACCCCATGATGCTCCTGAGGACATTGGCTATGATGAGTGAGCACAGGCTGGAGATTTGCAGGACCCAGACTGGCTTCCAGGGTATAATCTTCTAACCACTTGCCTGCTACCTCGGGTGAAAAATCTAGCTTGTGTTTCTAATTTCCCCAGTATCAAGCCTTCCTCCACCTGGAAGCCTGGGTGCAGCACCAACTCAAAGGAGGATGGAACAACCTGGAGCCATCTCCACCTGCTCTACCACTCAGCCTTCCTGTTGCCCTCCATGCATGCCAATGGGGGCTGTTCCCCTTCCTGTCTGCCGTTACATTTCAACCTTTTGCCCTAGCTGGAGAGAGATCATGTCTGCAACCTCCCCTCCCCAGGGGTTCCACAGGCTCTAATAGCAGAAGGAACTTGGGTTTTGGAGTCAGCCCTGGGTACAAATTCCAACCACTTACTGGCCATGACTTCAGGTGAGTCACTTCACTTCTTTGAGCCCTAGTTTTTCGCATCTGTGAAATGGGCTGTTAACATCTCTGAATTCCTCCTGTGTCTGTCCAATCCTTCCTTCCCTGATACCTACTTTGTGCCAGCCCTTGTACTAGGTGACAGGGACCCAACCCTGAGGGAGGCTGGGTCCCAGCACTCACAGAGCGACCACCTTCCATGGGGCCATGAAGCTCTTGACTACAGTCCATCCTGAATTGCACCATGCCCTGCCCAAGGATCCTTTTCCTGCTTGGAGTGCCTGCTCCTGAGGGCAAGAATTCTCCCCCTTCCCTGGATCCCTCCCTGTGTTCCACTCTAGCCCATGCCTGGATCCTCATCCCATGGCCCCTTCCCCATCCAGCAGAGCCCACCTGCCTAGCCTCACGGCCTGCAGTAGAGAGATGAAGGTCTGGTCTGCCTGCCTCCACACCTTGGTCAGCTCCAGGGTTACTGGCACACACCTCTTCCAGCTCTTGGCCTGGTGGGGGCAGGGTGGGGGTGGGTCAAGGAGCAGAGCAGACCACCCCATGGAGAGCAGGGCTAGGAGGTGAGTGGTACCTGGAAGCAGAACCGTGGGCGCTGGGAGCCCTTCGTCACAGGTGGCAGCTGCAGAAAGTCCCCACATATGATGAGCTGGATCCCTCCAAATGGCTTGTTCTGCTGCCGGACAGCTCTGGAGAGGAGCGTGGGGTGCTTTAGGGGCACACAGAAGACCACCAGGTCCCAGGAATTACTTGCTGCCCATTGAACATACTGACCTGGCCACGGCCTCCAGTTTGTCAAACAGGTCTGCCTCCACCATCGAGATCTCGTCAATGACCAACCGCTGGCAGTTCAGCCAGCCCTGCCGCACGCCAGGCCTTTGGGCCAGGGCCACACACTGGGCTAGAGGAGCCTGGCCTGAGCCGATGCCTGTGAGTGACACTGTTCAGCCTGGGCTAATATCCAAACCCTCTTTCCTGTTTTTTTTTTTTCGAAACAAGGTCTCTCTCTGTCACCCAGGCTGAAGTGCCGTGGCACGATCTTGGCTCACTATAACCTTGGCCTCAAGGCCTCAAGCGATTCTCCCACCTCAACCTCCATAGTAGCTGAGACTACAGGCACACATCATCATGCTCAGCTAATTTTAAAATTCTGTGGAGAGACGCGGTCTCACTGTGTGAGACCCAGGCTGGTCTCAAACTCCTGGGCTCAAGCGATCCTCCCACCTTGGCCTCCTAAAGTTCTGGGATTACAGGCATGAGCCACCGTGCCCGGCCCCCAAAACCCTCTTAATGCAGACGTCTCCTCTCTCCCCAGAAGCCAGACTTGCTCTTAGCTCAAGCCCCAGCGGTTCCCACTTACCTGCAAAGGCATGAAGGGTGGTACCCCCGATGTGGCAGGCTGCCACCCCAGTGCTGGCAGTGGCCACAGTGCCTGTGGGGGGCAGTGAGCCCAGTATTCGCTTCAGCAGATATGACTTCCCTGTTCCTGGACAGGGGCAAAGTTAGATAGGGCTCCCTCTTCCTCCATCCCACCCCACCACTGTCCTCTGCCCCCACTACCTGCACTCCCAGTGAAGAAAATGCTCTGGCCTTTCAGGACGGCCCTCAGCACAGCAGCCTGTTCCTCAGAAAGCTGTGGCTTGGTGGAGGGTAAGCTCAGCCTCTTCACAGGCAGGGGCCACCTTGGGGTTTCCTGGGGGGAACAGAGGTATCTCAGAGCTTCCTCCCACCCCCTAGGCATTGCCCTCACCCTTCTTGGCCCATGTGCAATGCTGGGCCTGGTAGCCCTTTGTCCTCTGCTGCCTTCATTTCTTGGAGCTCTTGGGTTCGCCTGGAGAGCCTGTCAGCAACTACTGGGGTCCAGGTCTTTCTTTGTGCCCTGAAGACCCCCACTGTCCAGTCCTGGCAGACCACCCCGTGTGGTCCAGACCCTCCCTCAGTTCCTTCCCCTCGGTTCCCTAACCCTTCTCATCCTGTCATCTAAGTTTCCTTCCAGTCACCTAAGTTTCTCTTCCTATCACAAACCTGTTTCTTACCTCAAAACACCCAAGCAAAACCCTGCCTAGCCAGGGCCTCTTCTTGTCCTATCTCTGTCCTCTCGCCAGCTTAGTGAGTGTCAAAGTGGTCTATGATTCACCTACCCCAGCCCACAAAAATTGTCAAACCTGCCAGTCTTTTTTCCCCTCATCTGGCTGCCCAGGACATGAATGACCACTTTATTCTCTCCAAAAGCTCCTCTCTGGGCCTACGACCCTCTCCTAGCATTCTTCTAGAGTCTCCTTTCAGGTCTCTTCTGCTTTCTCTCTCTCTCTCTCTTTTTTTTTTTTTTTTTTTTTAGGAAGAGTCTTGCTCTGTCGCCCAGGCTGGAGTGCAGTGGCACAATCTCAGTTCACTGCAACCTTTGCCTCCCAGGTTCAAGCGATTCTCCTGCCTCAGCACCCCCTCAGTAGCTGGGATTACAGGTGTCTGCCTCCAGGCCCGGTTAATTTTCGTATTTTTCACCATGTTGGCCATGCTGGTCTCGAACTCCTGACCTCAGGTGATCTGCCTGCCTTGGCCTCCCAAAGTGCTGGGATTACAGGCGTGAGCCACCGCGCCCGGCCTCTGCTTTCTCTTTTAATGTAGCCAGGTAGTATTTCCTGTTTAGTCTTGGTCCATCTCAAGTATTACACTGTAACAACCACAGGCACCATTTCCACACCCCTGTCATACTCAGACGTCCCATGGGTATCTAAGACAACCAGCCGCGCCCTCAAATACCCACACCGGCTTCCCCCCAAACTTGGGCCTCTAGGTCTCAATGGCACATCCACGCCTAAGGGTGTTCCCTTTCCGGTCCTCACTGTGCTAGGCTCGGCCCCAGCCTGTGGCTCCACAGGCCGCTTCACCAGTGTGGTGTCCGGAACGCGGGTGGCCGCCCCGAGTCGCCGCTCCTCAGGCTGCACAGGGCTGATGGTGACGAAGTCGCGGGGCCGCGGGCCCAGCAGCTGTGCGCGGGCAGAGCAGGGCCCAGGACCCGGGGCCGCAGCCAGCTTGAGGCGCAATGTGCGCAGGAAACGGCGCAGGCGGTCCGGGGGACAGTCCGAGAGCAGCAGCTGCACCGCGCCGGCCCCCAGGGCGCCTTGGGTGGGGAGCCGCAGGGTGCTGCGCCCGGCAGCGGCGAAACGCGTGTAGAGGCGCGCGGCGCGTAGAGGGAAGCAGCGCGGCCGCCCCGCGGGCCCCGGCGCCTGCAGTCGCAGCATCAACTCGCGGCGCTCGTTGCGACCCAGGCTCAGCTCCGCGGTGCGCAGGGCCTGGCGCCTTCGCGGCTGTCCGCCGGGGCTCAGCTCCTCCACAGCCACGCGGCACCGCAGCTCCGAGTCCTCGTAGTCCCCTGCCACCGCCTCCGTGCCCGAAAGCATCGCCACCGCCTCTGCAGGTCTGCGAAGAGACCGGAGCCCAGGGGTCATGAGGATTCAGGGGACATAGTGGGTGCTATAGAGGGCGTGACAGGGAACAGCATCAAGGCCACACAGGATCACAAGGACTGTCACAGGTAACACAAGGAGGTCACAGAGACGGAGAAAGGACTTTAGGGCTAACCGAGAATCCACTCTCAGAATGTACCCTGGGCCGGGCGCGGTGGCTCACGCCTTAAATCCCAGCACTTTGGGAGGCTAAGAGTTCCAAGATCAGCCTGGCCAACATGGTGAAACCTCGTTTCTACTAAAAATATAAAAATTAGCTGGGTGTGGTGGCTCATGCTTGTAATCCCAGCACTTTGGGAGGCTGAGGTGGTCGGATCACCTGAGGTCAGGAGTTCGAGACCAGCCTGGCCAACATGGTGAAATCCCATCTTAAAATAAATAAATAAATAAATTAGCCGGTTGTAGTGGCGGGCGCCTGTAATTCCAACACTTTGGGAAGCTGAGGAAGGAAGATCGCTTGAACCCAGGAGCTCGAGACCATCCTGGGCAACATAGCGACATAGCGAGACCCTCTACTTTTTTTAAAAAATACATATACATACATATGCATATATTATATATGTGTGTGTGTGTGTGTACACACACACGCACCCTGCTACACTCCAATTCTGGAACTGATGGGCACCCAGGATTTGGGCGCCTCAGGTGTCCTGCAAGGGCCTCATTAGAAGGGGTTCCCTGTGCTGAAAGAATCGTCCTTCCCAGAGACCCAGGGCCAGCACAGGAATCCTCAGAGTCCTCTCCCCTGGAAGCAGAAGAATCGCCCGTGGGGAGATGCAAAGAGGGCTGCCAGGTAATAAGCGCCTTCTGCTTTGCGGGTACATTCACTGGCTTATATGCAGCAGGCAGGTCTCACTATTTCCGGTGTACAGATGTGGAACCGGGCTAGGAAAGGGAAACTCACTTGCCCATCATAAGCCACAGGGGCCCGTAGTCAAAATCAGTGTGATTCCCATGCCCTGGCGCTTCCCACCACCAAGTTGGGGACGAGGTGGAAAATATTCGGCTAGGGAAATCGCGGGGGACCCTGGGACTCTAGAATCCATGCTCCCTCCGGCTGACTCACTCGTCTGCACCCTCCCGGCGGGAGACCCCTAGAAGAATCAGGCTCTTTTCTCCCCACCTCGGGGCTCGGGCAGACACTCACTCGTGTCGATACTCAGATGAACAAACCGATCTCAGCCGGCCGATGGCGAAGCTCCGAAACTAGAATTTTTTCAAATACTAGAGGCAGAAAATCACCCAATCACCGACTGGATCTTTAAATTATCCAGCCAATCAGAGGTAGGGGAGTAACAATGGGCGTGTCCTTCTTTGCGTTTCCACTCTGGGAGCTTGGACTGTACCAATTGCCTGCCAGTGGAAGGAGGTTTATGGTGGTGGCCGAGCTAACTAAATCCAGTGGACGGCTGGGCGTGGTAGGAGGAGGCCGTGGTGGGCCCAGTGTAATCACAAGGGAAAGAAGGAAACAGAAAAGTCAGAGAAGATATGACAAAGGAAGCAGAGGTGAGAGAGCGAGAGATGTGAAGATGTTACTGCTGGCTTTGAGGATGGTGGCAGGGGCCACAGGCTAAGCCAGGGAAGACAGGAGACCTCTAGAAGCTGGAAAGGGCAAGGGAGTGGATTATCTCCTGAAGTCTCTAGAAGGAACACAGCTGTTGATTTTAGCCCAGTAGGACACATTTCAGACTCTTGCCTTCAGAATGACAAGATAATAAATTTGTGTTGTTGCCGGGCGCGGTGGCTCACGCCTGTAACGCCAGCACTTTGGGAGGCCGAGGCGGGCGGATCACGAGGTCAAGAGATCGAGACCATTCTGGCCAACACGGTGAAACTCCATCTCTACTAAAAATACAAAAAAATTAGCTGGGCGTAGTGGCGCGCGCCTGTGGTCCCAGCTACTTGGGAGGCAGAGACAGGATAATTGCTTGAATCTGGGAGGCGGAGGCTGCAGTGAGCCGAGAACACACCACTGCACTCCAGCCTGGGCAACAGAACGAGACTCCATCTCAAAAAAGAAAAAAGAAATTTCATCCATTAGGCAATAATTAATCATTCCTACTTCCTCTCACACCTGGTTCTCACTTTTTTTTTTTTTTTTTTGAGATGGAGTTTTGCTCTTCTTGCCCAGGGATTATAGGCATGCGCCACTACGCCCAGTTAATTTTGTATTTTTAGTAGAGACAGGGTTTGTCCGTGTTGCTCAGGCTGGTCTCAAACTCCCGACCACAGTTGACCCGCTTGCCTTGGACTCTCAAAGTGCTGAGATTACTGGCGCGAGCCACCACGCGCGGCCCAATTTGTTGTTTTGAGAGAGTCTCCCTCTGTCACCCAGGCTGCAACCTCCGCCTCCCGGGTTCACCCGATTCCCGTGCCTCAGCCTCCCGATTCCCGTGCCCCAGCCTCCTGAGTAGATGGGACTATAGGCAGAGCCACCATGCCCTGCTAATTTTTTGTATTTTTAGTAGAGATGGAATTTCACCATGTTGCCCAGGCTGGTCTTGAACTCCTTACAAGTGATCCATTTGCCTCGGCCTCCCCAAATGCTGGGATTACAGGCATGAGCCACCGCGCCCAGCCTGGATTTTTGTTTCAATTTTTAATTTTATTTATTTTATTATTTATTTATTTATTTTTTAAATATAAGACGGGGTTTTACTATGTTGGCCAGGATGGTCACGATCTACCGACCTCGTGATCCACCCGCCTTGGCCTCCCAAAGTGCTGGGATTACAGGCGTGAGCCACTGCGCCCGGCCCTATTTTGAATAAAGACCTAGGTGAGAAATTCTGGGTCACAAAATAGTTGTATATTTAGTTTTATATGAAACTGCGAGATCTTTCTCCAAAGTGTACTCGGTTTTTGTCTGAGCAACAAAGTCCCAGCACGGAAACGTATAACTAGACACCGCCTGGCGGTGGATTAAGGGTCCTCGGGTCTTCGCTCCTCCTCGTCCCCGCGCCTCGGTCCTGCCAGCTGCAGCCTGATTGGCCGTCGGTAAAGGGGGGCGGGGTCAGAGGGAGCCCTCACTCCTCGGGCTGTACTTCCTCCTCTTTGGCTTCGGACGGTACTGGGCATCCGCCTGGCACTCTGCTCACTGCTGCCGCCTTGAGGTCAGTCTGGATTGAGGTGCAACGCTGCTCTCTGATCTTCTCGACCAACCCAAAGCCTGGTTTGTAGGGAAGATCTCAGGAGGAACGGGTTTTCTTCTTTTCGAAATTTCCTCCTCGGAATATCCTTGCACACGTCTTATCTGCTCACTCTAATTGAGAGGTCTCGGTTCAGTCCCTGGCTCATTAATAACAGCTACAATGACGTTAGCAAAGAGGGGGCTACAAAATGCATTTTTGGCATTATCTCTTGTGATACTCAAAAGGCCCCCTCCCCTCCACCTTAGGATCCTTTCTCTCCAAGCTTTTTGACTCACCACTTTCCGCAGCCTGAGGCTTACAAGGACAGTCTGTAGAGGAGCAGAACGGGAAACGATATTTATTTTACTGTCATCCATCTTCCAGAGCAGGACCGCACCTTGCACTGTCATCACCGGCAGCGGAACACTCATTTTGTTGAACCTTTAATACAGCTGATCCTCTCTTAACTTCCAGGGCTTCACGCTCCCCGGTTTTCTCCTGTCTACTGGCTGCTCCGCGTTAATCTCCTTTGCTAACACCTTTTCCTCATTAGACCTCTGACTGATCTCCCTCCCTCCTCTGTCCCTCCCTCCCTCGCTCCCTCTCTTCCTTCCTCCCTCTTTCCTTCCTTTCTTGGGTGACTCAATTATCAACTACCTGATGATTCCCAGTATTCTATCTCCAGCCTGCCCTTTTTTCTGCAACACCAAACAATATCTTCATTTGCCTTCCTGATATTTCCACATGGATGCCAGTGAGCATGTCGGACTCACTTTCTCCAAAACAGAGGTTTTAATCTCCTTCCCCACTACCATATACACCTGTTTTCCTCCTGTCTTTGTCATCTCAGTAAATGGCACCACCATTTGGGGCTCAATTAAAAAACCCATACCATATCCCTGATTGTTTCTTCACCTGCCACATACACCCACCATCGAGACCTGACATTTTTCTTTTTCTTTTTTTTTTGAGATGGAAGTTCACTCTTGTTGCCCAGGCTGGAATGCAATGGTGCGGTCTTGGGTCACTGCAACCTCCACCTCCTGAGTTCAAGTGATTCTCCTGCCTCAGCTTCCCGAGCAGCTGGGATTACAGGCATGCACCAACACATTTGGCTAATTTTGTATTTTTAGTAGAGATGGGGTGTCTCCATGTTGGTCAGGCTGGTCTCAAACTCCTGACCTCAGGTGATATGCCGGCTTCGGCCTTCCCAAGTGCTGGGATTATAGGTGTGAGCCACCTCACCTGGCCTTTCTTTTCTTTTCTGAGATAGCGTCTTGCTGTCACTCAGGCTGCAGTGCAATGGTACAATCACAGCTCACTGCAACCTCTGCCTCTTGGGCTCAAGCAACGCTCCATGTCAGCCCCTTAAGTAGCTGGGACAACAGGCGGGTGCCACCAGTTGTTTCTGCACCACCAGTTGTTTCAGCCTCTAATTTTTTTTTTTTTTTTGAGACGGAGTCTTGCTCTGTTGCCCAGGCTAGAGTGCGGTGGCGTGATCTCAGCTCACTGCAACCTCTGCCTCCCGGGTTCAAGCAATTCTCCTGCCTCAGCCTCCCAAGTAGCTGGGATTACAGGCGTGTGCCACCTTGCCCAGCTAATTTTTTTGTATTTTTAGTAGAGATGGGGTTTCACCATATTGGCCAGGCTGTTCTTGAACTCCTGACCTTGTGATCCCCTTCCTTGGCCTCCCAAAGTGCTTGGGATTACAGGCATGAGCCACCTTGCCCAGGCACCCAGTTTCTGTTTTATTACCCTGTTTATGTTCTTTACAGAACTTAACACATTGAGTTGGCTAGGCGTGGTGGGTCACGCCTGTAATCCCAGCACTTTGGGAGGCCGAGGTGGGCAGATCACCTGGGGTCATGAGTTCAATACCAGCCTGGCCAACATGGTGAAACCTCATCTCTACTAAATATTAAAAAAAAAAAAAAAATTAGCTGACTGTGGTGGTACGTGCCTATAGTCCTAGCTACGCGGGGAGGCTGGGGCAGGAGAATCGCTTGAACCCAGGAGGCAGAGGTTGCAGTTAGCCAAGATTGCACCACTGCAATCCAGCCTGGGTGACAGAGGGAGACTCCATCTCAAGAAACAAAAAACAAAAACAAAAACAAACCCAAAAAACACATTAGGTTGTTAACACGTTTATTTGTTTACTTGCATGGGGTCTTTTAAGATGTATAAATCAGATTTTGCAGCTGCTGTAGTTAAAAACCCTCAATGCCTCCCTAAGACTATTCATCTTAGAATAAAACCCACAGTCCTTACCATAGCCTGAGGTCAATTTCCCCTTCCTTGAACTGTGACCTCAAGCCTACTGCTCTCCCTTGCTCACTAAGCTTGTCACACTGGCCTCCTTGATGTTTCTTAATACCCAAAGCCCTTTCTTGTGCCAGAGTCTTTGCACTTGCTCTTTCTTTTGCAGGAAATGCCCTCCCCCTTCCTCCCCATCTCTTTGTGTGGCTGTCTTTTTTGTCATCATTTAGGTCTCAGCTGAAATATCCACTCTTCAGAAAGGCTTCCCCCCCCCATGCATACCATATCTAAAAATGGGCTCCCCAGTTTCTATTTTTTTCTTTTTTTTGAGATGGAGTCTTGCTCTGTCACCCAGACTGGAATACAGTGGCTCAATGAAGGTTCACTGCAACTTCCACCTCCTGGGTTCAAGCAATTCTCCTGCCTCTGCCTCTGAGTAGCTGGGATAACAGGTGTGCGCCACCATGCCTGGCTAATTTTTGTATTTTTAGTAGAGACAAGGTTTTTGTCATGTTGACCAGGCTGGTCTTGAACTCCTGACCTCAGGCGATCCGTCCTCCTCTACCTCCTAAATTGCTGGGATTGGCGTGAGCCACCGCACCCAGCTACAACAGGTATTTTTTGAATGGATGAATCAATTAATAAAGAAATCATTCCAAGTCCTGATCCCTCTATCTCTTTTCTAGCTCTTGACTCTATCCTCATCATCTTCATAACCACTACCCTGGTTCAGTGGTCCAGCAAGTTGCTTCACGTCCAACCTGGATTTCTGAAACAATCTCCTACTCAATGGACCACCCTGTCTTTCTTGCCCAAATTGCAGTCATAAAAATGAGCTTGTAAGATGAAAATGAGATTGTGTCATATACTCTGCTTCAAGCTTCAGTAGGCCCCCTACTACTTGCAGGAGGAATTTCAATCCCTTAGGTCAGCATTCAAGGCCCTTAAGCTCTGGCTCCTGCTGCCTCCTTGGTGGCATCTGACTGAATTCGCCTTCCCCATCCTGCCTGCCACATAAATGACCACATAAAAACTGCCTACAATTACCCTAACAAGTCAGGATATTCTACAAGTTCTCACTTCTGTGAAATGTTCCCTTATCCTGAACTTTCCCTCTGCCCCGATCCAACTAATCCTGCTGGAATACAACTCAGCCCCTCCTCTGGGAGCCACTCTTACCACACACCCTGTACTCTTTCATCAAAGTCCTTATAAGGGCTGAGTACCATGTCTGAGGCCTGTAATCCCAGCACTTTAGGAGGCCAAGGTGGGAGGATCACTTGAGCCTGGGAGGTCAAGACTGCACCGAGCCGTGATTGCGCCACTACACTCCAGCCTGAGTGACGGAACAAGACCCGTATTACTATTTTTTTAAGTGCCCTTATCGAGACTTGTCTAGCGTCCTGCTGGTTTGGATCATCAGCTCTCCAAGGCAGAACCCGGATCTTGCGTGGCGTGGTCACACGATGCTGTCCAAAGGAGTCATTTAGGAGGGAGCATGGACCGTGGAATCCGGCAGGCTTTGAATTCAGTCAGTTGGCCTTAACCAGGTCATCTAACTTCTTCAAGCCTCAGGTTCCTGATCTGTTCAATGAGGATAACAACTGTATCTATTTTATGGATACTTTTGTGAGGATTAAAGGAGATACAGGGAGAGTTTAGAATAGTGAGTAGATAACAGGGAGTCCTCACATTCTTTGGGTGAATAGATAATTGTAGGATGATGCCTTAGAAAGCGCCCCCACCGAAGGGGCACTCAATATACTTTGTGGAATGATTAAATGGTACACACGCAAAGCAGACTCCGTCACTCCCACACCCTAAAACCTTCAATGACTTCCCACTGCCCTGAGGTTAAAATATCTCCTCCATTCAACCTACAAGGCCCTCTCTGCACAACACTGTCTGCTTTTCCAGACTGGCCGCCCTACACACACATGCTGTGCTGTTCATGCCTCCATGCCATTGCCTACACACTGTCCCCTCTCCCTAGAAGGCCTGTCCTACCCCTTTGTCCTGGTTCTGGTGCCCCTCCGCTGTGCATTTACCCTCTCATTTAACACTTGGCATTCTCATCTGCTTACATGCCTTTTCCCCCAATAGAGGACAGGGATACTGAGTCCTGCCATTATCTCCCAGCCACTATCATGGGGCCTGACAATCAAAGAAAATAAAATATTTGTGTTGAATGAATGTGCATGGTATAGCGGCAAAACCAGAGGGCCAGCATGAGCTGGATGGGGAAATTGAGGTCAGAGTCGTTCTCAATGGCTCATTCCCCAAAATGACAGAACTGTTTGGATGTCAAAACTGACCTGATCTCACTGCTCTCTCCCTACGAAGGGCTGCTTCTGCATAACAACATGAATTCCCCAGGGTCTCCTGTAGAGCATGAATTTCCAGATACAAGGTCTTCTGAGTCCTCCGGCATTGGAGCACAATGCTGCACAGCTCTGTGGATTGAGGGAATAAAACCGTGTGGTGGCTGAAAGACTACATACACGGACTTTCTCAGATCCTCAGCCTCAATTTTCCTTCTTCCTTCTTCCTTTTCTCTCTCCTTCCTTCTTTCTTTTCTTCCTTTCCTCCCTCCTTCCTTCTTTCCTTCCTTCCTTTCCTTTCTTTTTCCTTCCTTTCCTCTCTCCTTCCTCTTTCTTCTCTCTCCTTCTTTCCTTCCCTCCTTCCTTTCTTTCTCTCTCCTTCCTTCTTTTTTTTTTACTTTTTTTTTTAAATAAAAATTTTTTTTACAGAAAAAAGATGGTGTTTCACCATGACAGCCTGGCTGATCTTGAACTCCTGACCTCAGGTGATCCACCCACTTCGGCCTCCCAAAGTGCTAGGATTACAGGCATGAGCCACCGCGCCCGGCCTCCTTCTTTCCTTTCTTTTTCTTGACCAGTGTGGTAATAGCCTCAATTTTCTTCATTCCTTTAGGTAAAGGAACCCAGGCCCAGGCCTGTGGGAAAAGTGTACCTGCATCTCCTTCCCTCTTGGACTGGGAGCCCGAGGCCGCTCTTTTCCATACAGGGCTGGAAGTGGCCTGGGAGCCTGAGGGCTGGCAGAAGGCACTGAACGGGAGCTTGGTCAGTGGCACAGCTGCTGCTATGGCAGCCGGAGCCAAGGAACGTCACCATTGATCTCACATGCACTTACTTTTCCCTTCCTTGGCATGGGACAGGGTTGACCAGGAGAGCTAAGGGGGAGTAAGAGTGTGTGTGTGTGTGTGTGTGGGCGGGGGGGGGAAGCGGTGCTGCAGCCTGCAAATGCAGCAGTATACTTTCTCTCTCTGGGCCTCAGTTTCTCCAATGTAAAATGAGGGCGCACGGTATAACTCAAATCATTACTCTCTGCTGGTCCCCACACTCCACTCTCCAGTAAGGCTGTCAGGGCTGCAAGATCACCGCGGGGTGGAGGTGGGGGGGGGATGGTCGACCCTCCGGTACGGGAGGAATTGAGCGATGCCCAAGGAGGGAAGGAGAACACTGCGCTTGGAGACCCCTGAAAGCCAGGGGCAGGCCGCCTCCTAAAGGGACCCCGGAGTCGCGACTCTCAGCTCCAGTTCTTCCCGTGACACCACCCTCCGGACACAGACCCAAGCTCCAGGCCCGGCCCCGCCCTGAGGTTCCAGGGAGAAGACCAGGCCGTCGCCCACTGCCCGGCGTCCGGGAGGAAAAAGGAGGAGCCTCTGTGTGCCCACATGTCCGGCCGCCCAGGGCAGCTCCGCTCGGTCTCGCAACCCCAGCCCACTGGGTCAGGAGACCTCAAAAGCTCCGCCGCCAGCGCCCCCAGCGCTCACTCCGCGCGCCCCACCCCAGCCCTGCCCGCGCGCCGCTCCCGCCACCCTCGTCTCAGTCCCTGGGCCGGAAGCCCCCTCCCCTCCTCCGCGCAGCCCCCTCCTAGTCCCTCTCCCTCCGCGGGTGCGGGAAACCTTCTCCGCCCCGTCCCGCCCTCTTCCTCCAGCCGCAGCTCCGCCCGGCTCCTCCGTCCAGTCCCCAACCCACGCCCCGCCTCGCCCCGCCCCGCCCCCGCCCCACCCATTTCCCGCCCCGGTCCGGGCCCCAGCCCCGCCGCCCCCCCACGACCCCGCCCCGGCCCCCGGAAGCCTCTCCCCGCCCCCGACCCCGCCCCCCCGAAGTTTCTTGGGTCCCCGGCGGCCGGCGGGACAGAACGCCGAGTGTCGCCGCCCGGCGGGGCGTGGACGCGGTGGCCGAGCCCGCGCGGCGCCGGGAGCGAGCGGCGGAGCGGCGGGACCTCGGTGGACTCGCCATGGAGGAGGAGGTGAGGGCGGGGCCCGGCGGGGCGTCGGGCTAGGGTCCTCGAGCCCCTCACGGGGATTGGGGTCCTAGGCTCAGGCCCTCGTTCCTGTCCGCCCCACTCCCGCCAGTCTCACCCCGGGAAGAGCCTGGGCAGACGGGGCAGGGGCCGGGGGCCGGATCCGCATAGGGCACTTCGCAGACCGCGTCCTCCTTCATTCTCTCTGACTTTCTCACCAGTTGTGGGGCGTCATGGTCGTTACTGTTCCCATTGGATCGACCAGGAGACTGAGACTCCAGCGAGTTTGATGACTTGCTGAAAGTAGCCTGGGTGACTGGGTTCGAACTGCAGTTACCGTTGACTCCTCGTACTGGCCAGGTCGGATCCTGACTCTGTGTGTGTGTGTGTGTGTGTGTGTGTGTGTGTGTGTGTGTTGGGGGGTTCCTGTCTCAAGGATGTAACCATGCCTTGGTGGCAGGAGGACTGAAGAAGCTGCTTTCTTCTCCCTGGTATAAGTCTTTGTATCTCCTTTCCACCCCAACTCTCCCGGCTCCACATCCATCTGAGCTGCTGTAAGGAAGGAATTGGGAGTCAGGCCCACCTAGGTTCTGATCTTGGTCCCTGCCTTCCCCACCGGAGGACTGGATCAGCTGTGTCCCTGGATCCTCCTTCTTGCTCAGAACACTCTTGGTCTGGGATCGGGTCTTGCCCCTGCCCCTGCCCTTTACTTGCAAACTCAGTTCTCCCAGCACCCCCGTTATCTAAGGGTCCAGCACTTAATACATGCCTGTGGAATGATTATGTTAAAAGGAGGGGCCTGTAAGGTCTAGAGGAAGGTCAATTTGTTTCCTATCCCCTGAGGGGGTCCCAGCTTCAGCCCCTCCCAGCCCAAGGAAAGAAGAATGTCTTTGCCTCCATGGATGAGGGGGAAAGATGATGCTGTCTGCCTGGGAGGAACCCTGGCTAGTGGGAAGCCCTGAGTGGACGGGGCTGCCGTGTCCCCTCAGCGCCCATCTCCCACTTCCCCGGGCCATGGATAGGAGCAGCTAGGCGGTCCGGGCTCCCTCTAGGCCAGGCCCTGCCTTTCTGTGGGATGGTAGATAAGTCACTTCCCCTCTCAGCCTTCATTTCCTCTTCTACAAAATATAGGGCCTGTCCTCCTCCTCCTGGCCTGACAGTACGATTGTGGCCCCTTCTCTCAGTGGGTGAAGGTAGAGGGCAAAGCCAGGCCTCTGATTTGCTGCCGTTTCTTTCTCGCTGTCGGGTGGGGCTGCCATCTGCCCACCCCAGGCCCCTGCTGCAAAGTCTGGGCTCTCTGGCCAGGGCCCCTCCCCTGCTCCCAGAGGATGTGGGTCAGGATTACTCCATCTCCTGATCTGCTCTGGCCCCTGATTAAGGGAAGTTTCTCCGGACACCTCCTGGGCCCAGCTCAGCTCTGTACTCCCCTTGGTCCTGAATCTCTCCCACTGCCACTTTCTGACTCCCAGATGCCCCAAGCTCTCTGAATACCTGGGCCATCTAAGGTCTTGCCCACTTTACCCCCTAGCCCCTGCAAGCCTTATCCCCGTGGTAGGGACTCCCCATCCCTACTCCCCTTTGACATCCCTAACTCTGCTTTCCTCCACTTCTCACAGTAGCTTCCCTTTGTTGCACTAGGCCTCAGTGCCCATCTTTGTTTCTCTAAAACACCTCTTAGGTCACAGCCACACGCTCTGTCCCGTGATCCCAGGCCATCTTCATCAGCTCACTTTCACAACTCACTTTCAGCCCTCCTGTTAACTTTTAGCTTCCTCTTTGTGCCCAGCCACCCTGGGCCAAGGTTCCTCAGCCTCAGTGACCTCCTCTGTGCAATGGGCTGGTAGCTCCTGTCAGACTGAGGCTTGGGGAGGAGCTGCTGGTCTGGGCACTGGACATCTGCCCACCTGTGGCTCCTGTGTGCCTCGGTTCCTCATTTGTAAAAGGAGGAGGGTAGGTGATCGAGCAATGCAATGATGTATATGCAAGAGCTGGGAAAACTGCGAATATCAGTGCAGGTATTATTGCTGCCATTGGAGTAAGGGCGGAAATCCTGGACCTAGGCTTTCCCATCTCTGCTCTGGGGCTCTGTCCTCTGCCAGCAGTCATGCCTTTCCCTGGCTTCTAGGCAGTCCACTTGCCCTCACCCATTTAGAGACAAGTAGGGCAGTGTCCTGTCCCAGTACTTTTTGTCCCACGGAGTAATCTCTTGTCCTTTCTGGGCTGTACTTTCTCTTTCTATAGTAAAGAGGTTGAGGGTGCAGGGTCTTTGAGAACCTTTTGTGCCTTGCCTTCTCTGGACCAAGATGTGTGTCTCTTCCCCTCTTCAGAGCCCTACCCAAACCCTAGCTTCTGCAGTGATCTCCCAGACTAACCCCAAGCACTTACCTCATCAGAGAGCTAGGACTGGTGCATCCCTCTGAGTAAGTGCTGTTGCTTCCAATAGGCTGGAGCCTCTCAAGCAGGAGATTCCCCCCTCCACACCAGACAGGGGACTTTTTTTATGCAGGGTCTCTGTTACCCCTCTCAGACTGGAAGTTGCCCTGGGGCAGAGCCTGTGCTTCCTCTCTCCGAATGCCCCAGCACAGGACTCTGACACGGTGGGTTCTTAGTAGAGTTGGGTCAGAACGTCACTGGGTTTAGTCAAAGAGCAAAAGTTGTCATATTCTTCCTGGGATATGAGGTGCCAACAATGTTTCTTCTGGTCTCTGTCTCTTGTAACCTGTATTGTGGTTCCATCTGTCCCCTTCTGTGTACAGGGTCGAGGTAACCTGGCTTTTTTTTTTTTTTTTTTAATGAGTGATCCAGGGGAGGTAGGCTGGTGCCCAGGGGTGCCTCGGGATCTGCTCACAGTGGGCAGGAAAGGGCCTGGGCGAGAAGGGATGGGAGGGGAGAGGGCAAAACAGGAAGAACAGTGGTCAGCTGCTCAGTGAGGAGAGGAGGCAGAGAAACTGGGCTGAGCAGGACAAAACCACCCCTGTGAACCCTGCCAAGAGGAGGGGCCCCTTATTAAAACTTACTGGGGCATAGCCAGGCCCCCTGGAGGGAGGGGGTCTGAGGGGCAGAGAAGGGGGCTGGGTGGAGGCAAGTAGGACTCTGGCCTCCAGCCAGGCCTCCCCTGGGTGGCTGTTTCTGTGGCTGGGCCGTGGTTCACACCATCTGCAGCCCCTCGGTTGTCTCCTTCTCCATCCCAAAGTTCTGTCCTGCCTAGTCCTGCCCTGGTCCCACCCATCCTTCAAGGACCTGGGCTTGCTTCTGTAGTTCAACCAGTCATGGTATTCTCTGGGCTACACCAGCCCAGAAGTGACAGTGATCTAGGCACAAGTTCTAGCCCTGGCCCTAGGGAGCTTCCAGAGGGTAGAAAGTTTTCAGGAGAGGTCACTAGTGGAAAGAATTTAAAAGGGGTGTGAGGGGCTGGGTGCGGGGGCTCATACCTATAATCCCAGCACTTTGGGAGGCTGAGGCGGGTGGATCATGAGATCAGGAGTTCGAGACCAGCCTTGCCAATATGGTGAAACCCCATCTCTACTAAAAATACAAAAATTGTATTTTTACAATTTTTTTACTGGGTGTGGTGGTGGGTGCCTGTAGTCCCAGCTACATGGAAGGCTGAGGCAGGAGAATTGCTGGAACCCGGGAGGCAGAGTATGCAGTAAGCTGAGATTGCACCATTGACTCCAGCTTGGGCAACAGAGCGAGACTCTGTCTCAAACAAAAAGAAAAGAAAGGGGTGCGATCCCATGAGGTAGTGGTTGGGCCCCCTGAAAGCAAGAGGCAAGCCTGGAGCTCAGAGGTGGGTGGTAGGCAGCAGCTTCACACTCTACAGACCTCACTGCCTTGTTTAAGAGTCTGCCCATCAGGTAGAAGGCCTGGGAGGGGCTAGTGGTTCTGTCCTTGCTGTTGCTGTTGGGGTAGGAGGGTTATCAGTGTGAAATATGGGGGTAGCATTTTGCATTTCCCTATCTTCCCTTCTAGCCCTGGGCCTGTGACAGCCTGCAGGGGTTGCTGAAGGGGTTTGGCCCCTGAGGATGTCAGTGGTGTGATGTGGGGAATGGGAGTCGAGTGCATGATGGAATGGGAAAGCCTTTCCATTCTCGTCAAAGGGTGCTGAAGAGTCCCTCTTCTCCTGGACAGGGTGGCTCCTAACCAGCCAGCCTCCTACTTCCTTGTTCCTATATCTGGGAAGACTTTTTTTTTTTTTTTTTTTTTTGAGATAGGCTCTCATTCTGTTGCCCAGACTGGAGTGCAGTGGTGCGATCTTGGCTTACCACAACCGCTGCCTCCCAGGCTCAAAGAATTCCTCCTGCGTCAGTCTCCCGAGTAGCTGGGATTACAGGCGCGCACCACCACCACCTGGCTATGTTTTGTATTTTTAGTAGAGACAGGGTTTCACCATGTTGGCCAGGCTGGTCTTGAACTCCTGACCTCAAATGATCTGCCTGCCTCAGCTTCCCAAAGTGCTAGGATTACAGACGTGAGCCACCATGCCTGGCCCTGGGAAGACCATTTGGGACCACCCCACTTCCCCATTTCTCTTGCCATCTACAAGTTAGGGAGAGACCCTGAGGGGTCTCCCACATTCCTAGAGCTCCTGGAGGTCGGAGGCCAGCAGCTATAGACCAGAAAGGCCTTGTCCTGACTTGGGAACTGGGCCCAGGGAGATAGTCCCTGAGAGCCAGAGGGGATAGCAGTGACAATAGTAACAATAATGACAGCTGCCATTTACTAGGTTTAGGGTATCCTGGGAACTGCCCTTTATGCCTTGTCTTTATGCAGCAACAGACATTTATTGAGCTCTTAATATGTACCAGTCACTGTCTAGGTACTGAGGGTACAGGAGTGAACAAAACAAAAATCCTGCCCTCAAGGAGTTGGAGTCCTTACAACTTTTGCTGTTAATAGCTCCATTTCACAGATGAAGAAACTGAGGCTCAGAGAGGTTAAGTGGTTTCCCTCAGTCTGCATGACTGTAGCTTCTAAGCCCAGATTCCCCAGCACCAGAATGTGCAGTTCAAAAGGGGACAAGGGCCCACAGTGAGAACCAGGCTGGGGCTCTTCTGCCATGACAGAGACCAGGGAAGCTACGTCTGCCCAGCTCCTGACAGTGCACCATGCTTACATCTGTCTGAGCTTGTTCTTCCAAAGGCAGCTGTGGCCACAGGATATCCTTGGGGAGAGGCACACCTCTTTTAACTGGGGTGCCTTTTTTGAATTTTATGTAAATTATAACGTAGTCAAAATTAGTCTGTGCTAATTTCCTTCTAGCAGCCTCTAGATTCTAACACATTCTTGATCCTCTCTCCTCCCCGCCCCGCCACCCCACTTCACACTAACTACACTGGGTACCAATCAGTGAAGCAAAGTGGTTAGCAAAGGGGATGCATTTTTATTTTCATTTCACAGGTACCTCTTGAGCACCCGTTATGTGTAAAAGAACAGGGCTGGGTGCTGGGGACCCAGAGGTGGATCTGACCCCCACCTCATCTGGTAGGCATGTACCTGGTACCCAGCCACCCAAGCAGGCAATCAGTGGGGCACAAGATGTCAGTGGCTGGCCCCAAGGCTCCAGAGTGCCTACCCAAGTCCAGGAAAAGGGCTTGGATTTAACTCTTGTTAAAGACAGAATCCTTGGAACCTTCACCAGATGTAGTGGCTACCCTAAGGTCCTTGCCTGGGGTGGGGAGGAGGGGAGAGGAGCCTCCTGCTTTAGGTGGGAAGCGGGAGGGGCTGCAAGTGGGTTCTCTGGAAGCATAGGGGTGGAAAGGCAGATTGCTACTCAGCCTGCCTATTCTTCCAATCTTTGTTCTGGGTGGCCTTCCTGGGCCACCCCAACCTGAACCGGGTCCCCCACTGTCCTCTTGCTGCCCCCTGTGTGTTTCCTACATAGCATTTCAGACGGGTTAATGGGTTTGTGCCTGGGTATTTATTTGTTCAAGTCCTGTTTCCCTGGACTGTGAGCTCTGTGAGGACAGGCTGCCTTACTTTTATTCTCTCGTGATGTTGTAAGCACTCAGTACATTTGTTGACCGATTGAATGAACACATGGAGGCAGAATGGTGCAGTGGGAAAAACGTGGGCTCAAAGAGATCTGCTTTGAATTCTGGCTCTGTCCTCTAGCCGTGTGACTCTGTCGAGTCATCTCTCCATTCCGAGCTTTAGTTTGCTATGACATGTGCATAATGAGGCTACCGTCTTGAAGGAGAGTTATAAGAGTTAAATGAGATTTTGTGTATCAAATGTTATACAGTGGCTCAGAGTAAAGTGGCTGCTGCTATTACTGCTGTTATTAGCTCTGATCCTGGGTCAGGAATATCTGCCTTGGGGGTTGTGGGGAAGCTCACATAGGATGATGTCATTAGGTACTTAGCATAGGGACATATCTCTTGCGTGACCTGTGAACCTGTGACCTGTGATGTTTGTGGCCCCATGGTAGCAGTCCTCATAGCATGTCCTGGTGCTGTGTTACAGGGTGTGAAGGAAGCAGGCGAGAAGCCTCGGGGAGCACAGATGGTGGACAAGGCTGGCTGGATCAAGAAGAGCAGTGGAGGCCTCCTGGGTTTCTGGAAAGACCGATATCTGCTCCTCTGCCAGGCCCAGCTGCTGGTCTACGAGAATGAGGTGAGGACCTGCTTGGCCCTGAGGTTGGGGGTTCTGGGACAGGGCAAAGTAAAGGCATCTCAAGCTAGTAGGAGGACCCTGGGTCTGGGGCCGAAGACTTGCTCCACTTTTGCCATGCTGTGCAACCTTTAGCGATTACCTAATCCTCTCTGGGTCTCTGTATGGGGACAGTACCTCAAGGGGCAAATCTAGGGTTTCTGGATGAGAATTCTTTTCTTTTTTTTTTTTTTTGAGACCTAGTCTTGCTCTGTCACCAGGCTGGAGTACAGTGGCACAATCTCACTTCAACCTCCACCTCCTGGGTTCAAGCGATTCCCCTGCCTCACTCAGCCTTCTGAGTACAGGTGCGTGCCACCATGCCTGGCTAATTTTTATTTTAGTAGATACCATGTTGGCCAGGATGGTCTCAAATCTTCTGACTTCATGATCCACCCCTCTCATTCTCCCAAAGTCCTGGGATTACAGGTGTGAAGCACCGCACCTGGACTTTTTTTTTTTTTTTTGTAATGGAGTTTTGCTTGTTTCCCAGGCTAGAGTGCAATAGCACAATCTCGGCTCACTGCAGTCGCCACCTCCCAGGTTCAAGAAATTCTCTTGCCTCAGCCTCCCAAGTAGCTGGGATCATGTGTGTCAGCCACCACACCCAGCTAATTTTGTATTTTTAGTAAAGACAGGGTCTCACTAGGTTGGCCAGGCTGGTCTCAAACTCCTGACGTCAGGTGATCCACCCGCCTTGGCCTCCCAAAGTGCTGGGATTATAGGCGTGAGCCACCACACCCAGCCGAGAGCTCTTTGAACTGTATGTGCACCTAGTGTGCAAGTCTTTTCCTGTCCCTGGGCAAGGTTCCATATGAGTGAATGTTGTAGAAAACTGAAGCCTGCTCCATTCAGCAGTGGTAGTAGAAATAATAATTAGCAGGCCGTGCGCGGTGGCTCATGCCTGAAATCTCAGCACTTTGGGAGACCGAGGTGGGTGGATCACTTGAGGCCGAGAATTCGAGACCAGCCTGACCAACATGGAGAAATGCTGTCTCTACTAAAATTACAAAATTAGCTGGGCGTGGTGGCGGGCGCCTGTAATCCCAGCTACTCGGGAGGCTGAGGCAGGAGAATCACTTGAACCTGGGAGGCAGAGGTTGCAGTGAGCCAGGATGGCACCATTGCACTCTAGCCTGGGCAACAAGAGCGAAACTCTGTCTCAAAAAAAAAAAAAAGAAAAGAAATACTAGTCAGCACTTGTACTTGTTTGGAGATGTGCTCTTACATATCACCCTATGACAATCACAATAGTCCCATGAGAGTGGTCATCATGTTACATTTTACAGCAAAAGATACTGAGGCTCAGGGTGACAAGATGACTCTTCAGCACCTCCTAGTGAATGGGGGAGTAAGGTCTAGAATCCAGTTCAGTGTGCTTTCCACCAAGAGACACCTGCGAGTAACTCCAAAACTTATTTTTGCTAGAAAATCTCTAAAATATGTTAAATATTCTCTGCTTTCTTCAACAGAAGATGCTGGCTGAAATAAAATCTTTCCCTGGTGGCTCAGTGTCACCTGTCAGACCCATCTGCAGAGTGGGTTCTCCAGAAGCACAGGGGCAGAGAGGAAGATTGCATCTCTGTTTTGAACTGGCAGGCTGTGCTTCTCAGCTTTTTTCTCCTTTAACATCGAGCTGCTGGTTACCACTTCTTTTTTTTTTTCCGAGACGGAGTCTCGCTGTGTTGCCCAGGCTGGAGTGCAGTGGCACGATCTCAGCTCACTGCAACCTCTGCCTCCTGGGTTCAAGCGATTCTCCTGCCCACGTCTCCCTAGTAGCTGGGACTACAGGCACGTGCCACCATGCTTGGCTAATTTTTTGTATTTTTAGTAGCGACTGGGTTTCACTGTGTTAGCCAGGATGGTCTCAATCTCCTGACCTCATGATCCACCCACCTCGGCTTCCCAAAGGGCTGGGATTAAGGCGTGAGCCACCACACCAGGCCTGGTTTCCACTTCTGCTGTCCTTGTGCCTCTAATAGTCCTCACATCTTCCCACTTCAGATGCTTGTTCCCCTTCTGATTTCAGCAGGCATGGGATTTGGACAACCAAGGATGCTAAACTTGTGTGTTAAATAAAAGTCAGTAAAGATACAGGTGAAGACTTGAGGAAGAAAAGGGTTTTTTCCTTGTTGATGCCGTTTGTGTGCTGTGGTTGAGGCTGTCAGAGGGCCCATCCACTGAAAACAGCCCATCCACTGAAAATGCCTTTGACAGATGAATAACTGGGGAGGAATTGGCCTGGGGGCAGAAGAAGGGGGAGCCTGCCTCTTCTTCATCAGCCTCTCCTCTCCCAGGTTGCCTTAGGATATCTTGGCAAATTCACAGTTGTCCCAGGCCAAGAAAGATTGGGCAACCTGGATCTAAGTGTTTAAAGGAGCTGCCTTGGAGAAGCACCTAGCCTGACCTGCCTGAGTCACTGGCTCATGGAGTTAGGGTGTCAGAGAAGCAGTGGAGGAGGGCAAGGGAATGAGGGTGTGTAGATAGCATCCCCAGATGTTCTCTACTGCTGCCCCCACCAAAATAGGATGTGCCACAGTTGGGAATGAGGCAGCAGGGGGATATTTTTACCAATAAAGGAGGTTGTCCCAGCTTCATCTGGTGCCAGCTGCCATGAGTTAAGTGACAGGCTTTCACTGTCAGCCTGTCAGGTACTGTCAGACTTGTCCTAAACTGCCTCTCCACATCTGGCCACAGCTGGGAAGCAGGAAGGATTTTACATCTCCCAAATAGGAAAAATCCAAATCATACTTTTTTTCCTTTTTTAAAAAAGATGCTATTAAAAATGTAAATGCAGTTTCAAGAACTTAGCAGTCGAGGGTGGGGGAGCTTGGCCTGGGAGTAGGAATTGAGAAATGCTTATTAGTTCAATTCCTCTTTCTGACGTAGGGAACTAGGCGAATGCAAATGGCTCTTAGCTGTTTCTTTGCCGTCAGAGAGGCTGACATTCCAAAGATGCTTCCCTCACCCATTGCCTGCTGGTTTATCCGTTTTTCTGAGCTGCAGAAGAGCTGGGATGATTCAGCGTCTTGGGTAGGGTGGAGAGGAGACCCAGGACAGGCAGCTGTTGCGAGCTCAATGTTGGAGGTGGATGGATTTTGTGTTCCCAGGCAGAGGAGGGTGTATCTGGGCCAGTGGTGGTTCAGTTAGTGGAGGCCTGTGGACACAGGGCAGGTAAGCTACTCTCTTTCAAGCAAGGATTCTTCCCTACTCCAGATTCCCAGGGAGGAGGAGACTTCCTGGGATCTCAATCTGAACTAGGCACTCAGAAAACTGGTCCTATAGGCCGGGTGCAGTGGCTCATATGCCTGTAATCCCAGCACTTTGGAAGGCCGAGGTGGGCAGATCACGAGGTCAAGAGATCAAGACCATTCTGGCCAACATGGTGAAATCCCATCTCTACTAAAAATACAAAAATTAGTTGGGCATGGTGGCATGAGCCTGTAATCCCAGCTATTCGGGTGGCTGAGGCAGAAGAATCGCTTGAACCCGGGAGTTGGAGGTTGCAGTGAGCTGAGATCATGCCATTGCACTCCAGCCTGGGCCACAAGAATGAAACTCTGTCTCAAAAAAAAAAGAAAGAAAAGAAAAAAGAAAAAACTCGTCCTATCTGTGTTCTGCTTGAGGGCTGCTGCTTCTATTTTTTTTTTTTTTTTTTTTTTTTTTCTGAGATGGAGTCTCGCTCTGTTGCCCAGGCTGGAGTGCAGTGGCTAGATCTTGGCTCACTGCAGTTTCCACCTGCTGGGTTCAAGCGATTCTCCTGCCTCAGCCTCCTGAGTAGCTGGGACTATAGGCGTGTGCCACATGCCTGGCTAATTTTCGTATTTTTAGTAGAGTGGGGGTTTCACCATGCTGGTCAGGCTGGTCTCGAACTCCTGACCTTGTGATCCACTGCCTCAGCCTCCCAAAGTGCTGGGATTACAGGTGGGAGCCATTGTGCCCGGCCAGGGGCTGCTTCTTGCAGGGTGCAGTTGGGGGAACAGAAAGATAAGCAGATACATAGAGAATGGGGTAGAGAAAGACGGCCAAGCAGGGAGTCAGGACTGTGCTTTCCCAAGGCAGGACTCTGCTGCTAGCACCCTGTGGGGTGTTTGCATCTGGCAGGTGCTTTGTAGATGTTTGCATGCCCCTAGCAGTAAGTGATCATACGGAGAGCACCGTAGTTCAGGGGTTCATGGTCGGGGGCAGGGGAGCTTCTCAGAGCAGGTGGATTTTTCTGGCCCATGTGTTTAGTTTGAGGAATCTGGAAGGTATTGGAGGCTAGAGATTGCAAAGGGATGTATGGATGGAAGCAAAATGAGAAAAGGTACTTGATTGAACCTGGTTGGGAGAGAGAAGGCCACCTTGGCCATCTCTTCCCTTTTCTCTGAGGGGTTGATGAGAGAGTAGATTAGTGGTTATCTTCATTAGATGTATGTTGTCCAGGCTGGTAGCAGTGGTTCTTAACTGTTCGCATCCAGGCCTGGCGCAGTGGCTCATGCCTGTAATCCCAACTCTTTGGGAGGCTGAGGTGGGTGGATCACTTGAGGTCAGGAGTTTGAGACCAGCCTGGCCAACATGATGACACCCCGTTTCTACAAAAATTAGCTGGGCTTGGTGGTGGGCACTTGTAATCCCAGCTATTTGGAGGCTGAGGCAGGAAAATCGCTTGAACCCAGGAGGCAGAGGTTGCAGTGATCTGTGATCATGCCACTACACTTCAGTCTGAGTGACAGAGTGAGACTCTGTCTCAGAAAAAAAAAAAATTCGCAGGCCGGGCACGGTGGCTCACGCCTGTAATCCCAGCACTTTGGAAGGCCGAGGTGGGCAGATCACGAGGTCAAGAGATCGAGACCATCCTGGCCAACATGGTGAAACCCCGTCTCTACTAAAAATACAAAAATTAGCCGGGTGTGGTGGCACGCGCCTGTGGTCCCAGCTACTCGGGAGGCTAGGCAGAAGAATCGCTTGAAGCCAGGAGGCAGAGGTTGCAGTGAGCCGAGATTGTGCCACTGCACTCCGGCCTGGCGACAGAGCAAGCCTCGGTCTAAAAAAAAAAAAAAAAAAAAAAAATTGCATCCATCAAAATCCCTCAGGGCAATTTCTCAAAAGACCTACAATAAAAAAAAAAAAAAAGAAGAAAAAGGAAAAAAAGAAAAAAAATCCCTCAGGGCTAGACCTCAGATTGCCAGGCCCACTCCCCTAGGTTTATGATTGAGTAGGGAGGAGTTTGCATTCTAACAAGCTCTCAGGTGGTGCTGATGTTGCTGGTCTAGGTCCCACGTTGGAGAACCCCTTGTCCAGAGCAATCTACTGCCTGTGACTGGAAGGAGTGTGCTGTGCTGGAAAGGGCCCTGGCCTGGGAGTCAGAGGCTGTGGTTTGAGTTGGGGCCCTGCCCATTATATTTGGGTCTGTGCCCCTACAGCAAATCCCTTCACCTCCAGGCCTCATTCTTTTCTTCTCTAAAATGAGGCAGATACAGGGCTCCAGGCTTTCAGGGTTATTGTGAGGTTCAGGAGACTCAGGGATGCAAAAGTGCTCGCTATGCATGAGGTTTCTTCTCTTAAACATCAGCAAGGGGTTCCTTAACTTTTTGGCCAGTCCCAGGGTGGCGTACCCTCCCCTGGCCAAAGATTTGCTTCTGCTTCCCTGGGCTTTCCTGGATGAGAGTGTGCCACACCCAGGAAGTTATTCCAGTTGGGTCTTCCCTGGAAGAGACCAGTTGACCACCATTAAGGGAGGAGGTTTTCCCAGGCAGCTTGCTGGAGAGGCACTTGATGGGTAAAGCCCATGGAGAAAATGCCCAAATGTCAGGGGTGGTGGGCAGGAAGACAGCCTGGCTAGTGTCCAGAGATGGCCTGGAAGAGGCTGGGCACTGTCCTGGCCACAGGCCCTCCTAATGATGAGGCCTCCGAGTGGTGGGGTGGGGATTGGGATGTGCTTGAAGGAGCCCTTGGCCTCTTGCTTGCATGTAGCTTGCAGCCTTGGATGAGGTGTTGCTCTCCCAAGCCAGGGATCAGCAGAGGATGATGCTGAGTGAGGAACACACAGGACCACTGTGCTGAAGGTGGGACATGTAGCCCCAAATGTGCCTTGTTCACACTTCCCTCTGGCTCTTCTGAAAAGTCATTGTCCCCCGCCCCCATCCCACTCCCTGCCTGCCATTTTGTGGCATCCTGCATTCTTCTTCTGGCTGTATCTCTACAGATCTCTGCCTGGCCTCTGGGCCTGTCAGGACCCCAGACACTATTTTCTTACCCTCTCCAGCTTCCCCTCTGTCTGCTCCTCTGGCCTTAGGCACATACCCACCTCCCATCTGAATGGGGAGCCTCATGGGAATCCCTCCAGCCAGCACACACTTTCCATGGTCTGGACACCACATCTTGGTGACTGATTGGCAGTTTGAGGTCCTCCCTCTGAACAAGTGATGTCCTTGCTAAGTGGGATCAGGGTCTGCGGCATGAGTGGTTGAGGGTAGTGGTGGGTCTGACCATCACCAGCTCATGTCCCTTCTGTCTCCCTCCCAGGATGAACAGAAGTGCGTGGAGACCGTGGAGCTGGGCAGCTATGAGAAGTGCCAGGACCTTCGTGCCCTCCTCAAGCGGAAACACCGCTTTATCCTGCTGCGATCCCCAGGGAACAAGGTAGGGAGATGCCTGCTGCTCCCCATCTCCCTCTAGGCCAGAGTCTGCTTGGGAGGCCTAAGCAGGTCTAAGGCAGGGTTGGCCCCTTGAAAAAACCTGTTTTCTGTTGCGTGTGGCTGAGGCTCAGCCCTAGCAGTCACCATAGGTCAGACCTTTACTCATTTTGTCTCGGAGTCTTCCGAGCCCCTAGTTGATAAGAGATGCACTTAAGGCTCTGCTGAAAGAGCTCTGCTCCCCTCTTCCCCTTCCAGGCCCAGGGCCTCCATCTCAGGCTGTAGTTGGAAAGTAGCCTTTGGAAGGTGGGGCACTTGGCCCTGGGGGAGGCCCAGGGCTGAGGCAAGAGAGCTGTGGATGAGGCCTCCACCCACCCAGGCCTAAACACCCTGATGTAGTCTGGGGCAGAGGGGGAGCCTCCCTTCATCCCAGGCCCTTCTGGGTGGACCCAGCCTGGACTCAGGACTAGGAGGCCTGCAGCCCCCACAGCCTTTCTCCCCTTGCACTTTGCTTTCTTGGCTGTAGCTGGGGAAGGTCCCTGGCTTGAGAGAGTTTTTCTCTGGGACTTGCTGTGTGTGCAGATGAAGTTTGCTGTTTGCACCACATTTCTCTGGCGGGAAGTCTGGTGGGTGTTGACACATGGTGTAGCTTCACAGATGTCAGGAGCGAGTTCAGATTCCAGGCTGGCGTGCACAGCACCCCTCACCAGCTTGCATCCATCTGCAGCTGGACTGTTCCTTGCCTTGTCCTCTGCATGTCATGTGGAGCCTTGCAGAATAGGGCTGAGTCACAGAGGTTGGGGGTTGGGGAGCGAGTCTGGTCTGGGCCTGCTGGAGGCCAGTCTGTTTCTTCCCCAGCTTTAGGGGCTAGGAGCCCAGTCCTCTGCAGTCCCTGAAGGAGACCATGATGCTTTACTCATTGACCCTTTGTCCTACTCTGCAGGGAGTGGGAGCAGAAAAGCAACCAAGACAGCAGTGGTGGGGCTATGGACACCAGGGAGCTGGAAGTGTGTCCCAGGGTAGGGGCTGGTTTATAGTGTCATGAGGGCTCATGGGACTAGGCGCAGGTTTCACTTGACATCTGCTGCTTAGGGATGTGACAAAAAGAGTCACATTTTAATATTTCCAGCCCTGGAGTCCCTACCCCATTCTGGGGAGCCCCTGCCCCGCCCGGGAGACCCCCTTCCTTCCTGAGTGGGTGCTGTGTATGTGGATGTGTGTTTGAGAGAGATGAGATGCAAAGTATGTTCTGTGTGAAGATCTGCCATCTATGTGTCTGGCCCGTGTGTGTGTACCTTTTTTTATGCAGGTGAGTGTCTACCTGGCCATGTGTCTGTCTGGGTGTGTGTCTTAGTGTGCTATGTGGATGTGGGGTGGAGGGGGACCTAGCCTCTCTGGCCTCTGCTGGTGCTGTTCTGTGGGCCATCTCTTTTCCCCAGCTCTGAGAATCAGCTGGTAGTAGACTAGGTGGGCCGGGCTCAGCTCAGGGTGGGACATCACCTTCAGAGAAGCCTGTTTGTGCAGCTGTGTTCTCAGCTTTTTCAGCCAACACCCTCCCTCCCAGCCTCCAACCCAGTAAGAGTTTAGGCTGGCTCTGAGAACAGGACAATTAACTGGGAGATGGGGCTGTGGAGCAAGTGGTGGGTGCTGCGGATAAAACGGTGTGGCTCGGTTCCAGCTCAAGGGCCCCTGACCCTCCCTGCCCGAGGAGCTCACACAGATCGGGGCTCTCCAGAGGTCAGTTGGTGGATCTGGCCCAGAGCACCACATTCCCACATCCTCTCACCCTCCTTTCTCAGCAGCCTGGGTGTTCCCCATCCTCAGTGAGGCCTCCAACCCGGCCAGGAGGTCACATGACCCTGGCTGTCTGGTCCTGAGGCCGCCTTTTTTCCCCTCTAATCAAATAAACAAAGACTCCAATGTCTTACATGCCCCTCTCCCCCTGCTTCTCCAGCCCCACATCCCTGCCCATGAGGTCACAGGCAGACGCTGCCAGGAAGCAGGGTGGCCACTGCTGGGCCTTGCTGCCCTGCTGGTCTCGGCCCGCTTGGCTCTTTCCTCTTTCCTGCCTCGTCTCTTCCCCTCCCACTTTTCTCCTCTCTGCCATTTTGTCCTTCCCCTTTTCCCAGGCCTTGTGGGCCTAGTCTGTGGCCAGTCCTGTTAGCATCTAAGGTCCTGGTAGGGCCTGTGTCCCTGGGGCTTCTTGGAAGTTCTCAGGGCAGGGACCTGTACAGCCTGTGGCCCTTCAGGATAGCTTATGGGGAGACATGCAGATTTTTGGTATTCCTTTTTTTTGAGACAGGATTTCACTCTGTCACCCAGGGTGGAGTGCAGTGGCATTATCTCAGCTTGCTGCAACCTCTGCCTCCTAGGCTCAGGCGATCCTCCCACCTCAGCTTCTGAGTAGCTGGGACTATAGGCACGTACCATCATGCCTGGCTAATTTTCATATTTTTTGTGGAGATGGGGGTCTCACTATGTTGCCCAGGCTGGTAACTTCTTGGTATTCTAATTGTCTCTATTCTGGTCATCCTTGTGGAATGCCTGGCTTGTTCAGCCAGATACAGGGTTCTTTAGGGTGGAGCTGGGTCCTGTTTAACTTTGCCGGCCTTCTCCTATGGGAGCCTTTTGGCTTGCACAATAGATCTTCTCTGAGGCCATTTCTGCTTCTCACAGGGGAGCAGAAGAGAGCTGAGGCAGCCTGCCTCAGGTGGGCTGGGCCAGTGGGGAAGAAGCTGCAGTTTGGGCCGGGTCCAGTAGTTCTGCTCTTGTCCCTTTGAGGTCCAGAGTAGTGAAGAGAGTAGAACTTGGTGATCTGACTCCCAGGCCTGCTCTTCTCTGGCCTCCTGTTGTTCTGTCAGCTCCTGAGTTCGACTGTTCACTTCTCAGGCTCCCTGGATGCTAAATCCTGCACCATGCAGGGGGCCCACCAGCTCTGAGCCTGTGAATAGGAGCAGCAGCTGGGTAGAGGGGCTGGCCCCAGACTCCCTTTCTAGGAGGCCCCATCACAGAGTTGGGTGGCCTTTGCGACCCCGGATGCAGTGTGGTCCATCCCTGAGTCCCCATTAGCTCTGATGGCTGGTCTGAGGCAGTTGCCAAGGTGCTATGGGGTTTCTGACTTAACTGAAGATCTGCTTCCAGGATCGAATTTACCCTGGTCATACAAATGAGCATTTGGCTGTATCTGGTATGGTGGGGGTGGGACCCAGGGCCCTGTATGAGGAGGAGGCAGTGGCAGCCAGGAGGAAATTATATAATGAGGATGCTGAGGGGGCCAGGCTGACCTCTGTGTTACATAACTGGAGAGTGGAGGGAGGGGAGGCACTATCTAACACCAGGGCAGAGGATGGGCAGGCTGGCGACCGCCAACAAAGAACTGGGGCATCTTGGGGTCAGAGAGTAGGCAGTGGTCCAAAAATGGCGAGGGAAGGAAACTTGGGCCAGTTCATTAATTTTTTGGCTCATTTACTGAAGAACTATTTACTGAGTGCCTACTATGTGCCAGGCCCTGCTTTTAATCATGTTTAATTTCCTCAGCATTGCTTAGTAGTACGCAGCGTTATCCCATCTTACAGAAGATGAAACTGGAACTGTTTCATCCGGAAGGAAGGCAGCGGTGCTGATTCCTCTTACTGAGTATTCACTCTGCCCAGCTCCAGATTTAGTACTTTAGATACATCTTTTTTTTCCCCAATTAAAAAAAAATTGTGGTCAAATGTACATAAAAAAAATTTATCAGCCAGGTGCGGTGGCTCATGCCTGTAATCCTAGAACTTTGGGAGGCTGAGGCGGGTGGATCACGAGTTCAGGAGTTCAAGACCAGCCTGGATAAGATGGTGAAACTCCGTCTCTACTAAAAATACTAAAATTAGCCAGGTGTGGTGGGAGGTGCCTGTAGTCCCAGCTACTCGGGAGGCTGAGGCAGAGAATAGCTTGAACCCAGGAGGCGGAGGTTGCAGTGAGCCGAGATCAAGCCACTGCACTCCAGCCTGGGCGATAGAGTGAGACTCCGTCTCAACAACAACAAAAAAATTACATTTTCACCAGTTTGAAATTGCACAGTTCAGTGGCATTAAGTATCATGATGTTGTATAGCCATCACCACCATCCATTTCATGACTCTCCATCGTGTAAAACTAAAACTCTAAGCCCGTTAAATAATAATGCCCCATTCCCCCTTTCCCCAGCCCCTGGCAACCACTACTCTCCTTTCTGTTGCTATGATTTTTGACAACTCTAGGTACCTCATATAGGTGGAATCATATGGTTTTTGTCTTTTTGTCTCCAGCTTATTTCACTTAGCACAATGTTTTCAAGGTTCATTGGTGCTGTAGCATGTGTCAGATTTTTCTTCCCTTTTAAGGCTGGATGATAATCCATTGCACGTATAGACCACATTTTGCTTATCCATTCATCTGTCAATGGACACTGAGGTTCCTTCCACCTTCTGACTGTGAGCAATGCTATGAGCATGGGTGTACAAATTGGTTACACGATTTAAAAAATGATTTTCATGGCTCCATGAAGCAGGTTCTCGTGGTATTCCCTTTTACAGGTGAAGAAACCGAGGCCTGAGGTCAGACACCTGTAAGTGGTGGACTGTCCTGCTCAGAGGCCCTCCTCCTATGTCCACTGCACGAGGCAGCCCCTCAGTTTCCATGGCCTCACTCCTTCCTCTCATTTCCTGTCTGGCCATTGGGCCTGGCAGGGTCAGGGTTCTCTGAGCCACCCTCTGATTCTAACAGGAGCTCAGAGCGCCTACCTGAATTGGGAAAGGACCCATGGGTGGTGTGGGGTGGGTCTGGATGTGGACTGGGGCTATTCCTACTTTACAGAGTAAGTGGAAGCCCAGAGCCCAGGCAGCTGGCCTGGGGGAGTCCTACAGAGCAGGACCAGATCCGGGCTCTTTCCACAAGAACAGGCTGATTCGAATCCAGACCCAGCTCCATGCTGGTGGGCACTGGGAGGGCTTCTCTGTGAGATCTTTCCCTTTCCTTGACCAAAGCCCCAGTGTCGTACTTATTGAGGGGACATTTTGGTTTGACTTTGGGATCTAGGTTAGGAAGCCTCCTTAAGATGCAAATGTGAGCTTTGTTAAACATCTGCCATCTACTCCATCCATCTTGCCCGCAGGTCAGTGACATCAAATTCCAGGCACCCAGCGGGGAGGAGAAGGAGTCCTGGATCAAAGCCCTCAATGAAGGGATTAACCGAGGCAAGAACAAGGCTTTCGATGAGGTGCGATGGAGTCCATGGACAGCTCTGCATCTCCTTTCCCACTGCGTGTGATCTAGGAGAGGACCCTGCCTCTCCTCACCCCAGACCACCCCTTGATTATGTCGCTGCTACGGGGCATTGTTGCTACCTTCTTTAGTCCTCAAGATAGCCCTCCATAGGAGGGGATGCTTCCTTGTTTTATAATGGAGGCCTAAGGGAATTTAGTAACTTGTCTTAAACTGAAAAGCAGTTAAGTGGTGGGCTGGAACTGGACTGGTGGCAGCATGCATCCTTTCTAAGCATGGCCTTAGCTGGAAGAAGCAGGTGGGCCCAGGCCAGAGAGCGCTACAGAGTGAGCCAACAGCTCCCTTTTCAGTTTGCCCATGAGATCCAGGCCAGGCTGGCTCTCAGCTCTGGGCCTCCCTGTCTGTCTGCAGTGACCATTCAGCCCTGCAGACCTTAGCCCCCCTGTGCTGTACTGGGGACTGTGACAATAGTAGCCACAATCTGGCTTGGGGCAGGCAGAACATCCCATGGGGCCAGGATCTCCTAGGGAGATTTGTCTTTGACATCATGGATCCTTGGTTATTTGGGCTAAAATGGACCTGGGGGCCACCTACAGTGATGCCTTGGATTATGTCAAGGAATAAATCTTCCCAAGCAAATCCCCTCTTAATACCCAGATCCCCGACTCCCAGCCCATAGCTGCTGTGTCACGTCCTGTGTGACATGTTATGTTCAGCCCTTTACTACCTGGGGGAAAAGTGTCCCCATTCCATGGGAGAGGGATGATAGGACATATCATAGGTACTGGGGGAGGCCACAGGAGCCATAGGCTGGGCCCCAGCCCACAATCCGCTCCTCCACTGAGGGACAGAGACAGTTGGAGTCACACATGGCCCTGAGTCCCCATTCCCCGTCATAGGGGCAGGCTACTCCAGGGTTCTGAGTCCGGACCTCCCATGTGACCCTTGCTCTGAGGCTTCCCAGCCACTCCTGACTCCTTTTTGTTACCCTCAGAGAAAAGATGCTGCCCTCCAGGCTCCCAGGCTCAAGGGGCAGAGGCCCTGCTCTCTCCTAGGTTCTCCCCAGGGGTCCTGGGAGAGTGGCAGAGGCCAGGGCAGACCTTTTCCAGAAACCAGGTACCAAGGGACCATGGGCTGCTTTCTGCCTTCTCTCCTGGATAAGCCCCAAAGCCACCTCAGGGCTGCTTAGATATTTGTGATAGACTTGGGCAAGGGCCAACAGCCCATATTTGGGCAAGAAGACTGAGGCAAATGGCAGCTGCAGAGAGGGAGAACCTCAGACTCTGGAAGAGACCCCAGGGCCATTGCAGAGTCAGAGAAGCAGAGGCCATAGGAGGGAGATGCCCAGAGAGGGCAGCAGTGGGGCACTGCCCCTGCCTCTGAGCCAGGTCCAGCCTGGGTACTTCCCACACTCCCCAAGGCTTGGCGGGGGCTGATCTGGTTCCTCCTCCCTCCAGGTAAAGGTGGACAAGAGCTGTGCCCTGGAGCATGTGACACGGGACCGAGTGCGAGGGGGCCAGCGGCGCCGGCCACCGACGAGAATCCACCTCAAGGAGGTAGGGCCTTGCCCAGTGTGAATGGGGGAGTGGGTCCCAGTGAGCCTGGGACCTCAGCTCCTTTGGACGGCAGCCAGGCTTGGGGCCACATTTTTCCCGAGGACACCTGGAGTTGTCCTGAGGAGTAGACAGGAAGTGATAGGGCACCTATGTTAAACGTGCTCAGGGTGTGGATGTCCCTGAGCCTCTAGCCTTTTTCATTTGTTGAATCCACACAAATGTTGAATCTGTCCTTAGCCAGAGTTGGTGCCAGAGGGAACCTGAAGCCCATTAGGCCAGTCCCTGCCCCTCAGAGCTCAGCTTCCAGCTGAAAAATAGGCCTGTGCCACAACTGCCCCAAGCAGAACTGTGTCTAGTTTTTGTATGGGACAAAAATTTTGTCTGATTTTTGTAAGGCTCTGGGAGGACCACAAGGAGCCTCTGGCATTTGAGCTGACCCTTGAAGGATGGGAGAGGTTCAGTTGGTAGACTTGGAGCGAGAGGATTCTCTGTGGAGGGAGAGCTATGAGCCAAGGCACAGCAGGAGGGTTTGAGGTACATCGAGAGAGCGGCTCCCTTTGTTTGGGAGATTGGTCTGAGAAAGGGACTGCAGGGAGGAAATTGTGGAGGCCTTGGATGAAGAAGCTGGGGACAGGAAGGGAGGGTGCATTGCAGAGGTCTGTTTGAGGCCCTGGGTAGGATGGGTTGGGTTGAGAGAGGGAAAGGCAGGGGCCTGGAAGGAGGTGGGGGAGGCGGCTTTCCAGGTCCCTGGAGGGGATGAAGAGGGAGGGGTTGATGGGAGGACATTAGGAAGCCAGAGCCACCGGGGCTTGTGATGGAATCCAGGGATTGGACAGAGGGAAGGTTGTCCAAGGTGCCCCAAGCCTGGAGACTGGAAGCATGGAGGCCTTGGGCACAGGCAGTTTGGAGAAGGTCTGGGCAAGGGGTGTGGGGAAAGGAGGAGCCTCTTAAGACTAGTGGAACTAACGCTTCGGGGGAGGATTTTGGAGGCCAGGAAAGAACCTCAGCAAATGCTACATTTAGGGATTGGAGGGAGGTCAGCCAGCAGCAGGGAGCCAAGGAAGAGGAAGCCAGAGGCAAGTGGCACATCTGGAGAGGGATGGGCAGCAGACCTGGTGGGCATCGGCCAGGTTGGCAGCTGCAAGTCATGGGCAGGACCGAGGTCAAGGCAGGCGGTACCATTTGCAGCATATTTTCTAAAGGAAGGAGTTGGTGTGAGCTGTCCTGGGGTGCAGGGCTGGGTTTGCCGGAGGGAAGGACCCAAGGTCATGGGAGGTTTGTTTTTGAGATTTGGCAGCCTGTGCCTGTCTGTCAGCTGAGGGAAACAAAATGGCAGAGGGAGCACTCAGAGGGGCTGAGGACAGGCGTTGGGAGGGCCAGCCTTGGCCCTCTGCACAGAAGAGTTCAGGGAGGCAGCTCTGTGTGTGTGTGTGTGTGTGTGTGTGTGGTGGTGTGTTGAGGGTGACTTTCTGGTGGTCCCAGTGCCTGATAGCATGTGTCAGCCAGATCCTGTATATGTGTAAAAGAGATTGAGAGCAACCAAGGAGACCCCATCTCTACTAACAAATAAAAATTAGCTGGGCATGGTGGTACATGCCTGTGGTCCCAGCTACTCTGGAGGCTGAGGCAGGAGGACTGCTTGAGCCCGAAGGGGGTCAAGGCTGCAGTGAGCTATGATGATACCACTGCATTCCAGCCTGGGTGACAGAGTGAGACCCTATCTCTTTTTTTTTTTTTTTTTTTTTTGAGACGGAGTTTCACTCTTGTTGCCCAGGCTGGAGTGTAATAGCATGATCTGGGCTCACTGTAACCTCAGCCTCCTGGGTTCAAGCGATTCTCCTGTCTCAGCTCTCTGAGTGGCTGGGATTACAGGTGCCTGCCACTACACCCAGCTAATTTTTGGTATTTTTAGTAGAGATGGGGTTTCTCCATATTGGCCAGGCTGGTCTCGAACTCCTGACCTCAGGTGATCCGCTCGCCTCGGCCTCCCAAAGTGCTGGGATTACAGGCATGAATTACTGTGCCCAGCCAAGAGACCTCATCTCTTAAGAAAAAAAAAAAGGTGGTGGGGACAGTAAGGATCCCAGCCAGGACCCCCACCATCTGAGGGACCTTGGGACTGCCTGGCCTTGCTAGGGCCTCTGAGAATCCCTGGGAGGGTCTTATGACCATGGGGCTCCTGGATATTCCTGCTGGTCCCTGGAGACTGGTGGGGGTGGGTAGCTACCTGCTGGTGCAGCTGTTCTCTGGCAGTCAGCTGTGGTCTGGGACCACATCTAATGACATGAGGAGAGTGGGCACAGGCTGCTGAGCAGCTGGACAGCAAAGTCTGGAGAGAAGCTGGCAGACGGAACAGAGGTCTCCGGGAAGGGCAAACAGAAGTGAGCGAGCTTGAGACGAACTGGGAGAACTCTATTTGAGTCTGGTCCTGTCTCTGGCTGATGAACTGGCTGTGGGGATCCTGGGTATGGTGGCAGGTAGGTGAGTTACAGAGAAGGGAACCTCTGAAGGCCATACAGATCAGTAGGAGTTAGATACAGGGCTGGAACTCTGTCCCCTGCCACCCAGGCCAGTATAGTTGCCCCTAAAGAGTCTCAACAGCTGGAAGAAACCAGTCTGGGGCTCCAAGAGGACCCTGGCTGTGACTTTCCTGGCCTGTGATTCCAAAACAGGGAATTCTTTGGCTGTGAAGGAAAGGAGAGGCAGATTCATCAAGAAATCAATTCAGGCTCTAATCAAGTAGCCCCAGAACTCAGGACAGAAGGGATTGGGGGCCCGGGGCTGGGGGCCTAGAGAACCTGGATGGGAGAGTATAAGAATGTGTGTCAGTGGGCACACCTGACCCAATGGCTTATCAGCCAAGATGATGCCCATATACTATTCCCCCACCAGGTGGCCAGCGCAGCTTCTGACGGGCTTCTCCGCCTGGACCTCGATGTTCCGGACAGTGGGCCACCGGTGTTTGCCCCCAGCAATGATGTCAGTGAAGCCCAGCCTCAGGAGATACCCCGGGCCCTCATGCCTCCTACCAAGCCTTCCCTAGCACCTGAGACCACTAGCCTTGGTGACAGGGTGGAGACCCTTGTAGGGGAGAGAGCCCCAACCCCTGTCTCAGCAAGCTCTGAAGTCTCCCCTGAGAGCCAAGAGGACTCAGAGACTCCAACAGGGGAGGACAGTGGCTCAGAGCAGCCTCCCAACAGCGTCCTGCCCGACAAACTGAAGGTGAGCTGGGAGAACCCCAGCCCCCAGGAGCCCCCTGCTGCAGAGAGTGCAGAACTGTTCCAGGCACCCAGTTCTGAGACGTCTGAGGCTGCCCCCAGGGAGGGTGGGAAGCCCCCTACACCCCCACCCAAGATCTTATCGGAGAAACTGAAAGCCTGCATGGGTGAGATGAAGGCTTCTGGGCCACCTGCTCCAGGCACAGCACAGGTGTCAGTGAATGGTGTGGATGACAGTCCTGAGCCTACCAAGCCATCCCAGGATGAGGGCACCCCAGGAACCCCCACAAAGGATGCAATAACGTCCACAGCACTGCCCCACTGGGACCTGCCACCTCAGTTCCATCCCCGCTGCGCCTCCCTTGGGGACCTGCTTGAGGAAGGTCCTCGGCGTCCCTTGCAGCCCAGGGAACGGCTGTATCGGGCGCAGCTGGAGGTGAAAGTGGCCTCAGAACAGACGGAGAAACTGTTGAACAAGGTGCTGGGCAGTGAGCCGGCCCCTGTGAGTGCCGAGACATTGCTCAGCCAGGCTGTGGAGCAGCTCAGGCAGGCCACCCAGGTCCTGCAGGAAATGAGAGATTTGGGAGAGCTGAGCCAGGAAACACCTGGGCTAAAGGAGAAGCGGAAGGAGCTGGTGACCCTCTACAGGAGAAGCGCGCCCTAGGGCCTGCTGGGCCAGAGGAGCCATCCCATCAAGTCCATCCAGGCCCAGCCCTGCTGAGAAATGTGCTTCTGCCTCTACAGCAATGGCTGCAGGAGGGCCATTGGGCATGTCAGCATTTGGCCATGACCTGAAGAGACTCCTGCCATCCTTCCTACCCTGCTCTGGCCAGTGGTGCCAGGTGCCACCCAGGGCTACTGTCTGGCTGTCTGGCCTGGCCTCTGGGCTGGGCTGGGAGCACACACGCTGGCAGTTGTTCCAAACTGCCCCAGGGCTTTGGGAGCGGCACTTGGGGTTTCTGGGAATGACATCATCTCTGTTCCCCATCCCCAGTAGTTTACATTCCTGACTTCTGAATAGAGCACAGCTGAGCCCCCTCTAGCCCCCATCTCCAGATATTCCCAGGCAAAGAGCCTCGAGGCTAAGGCAGCCTCAAAGCTAGGCCCCTCCCATCTATTCTGAGTCCCTGCAGAGGCCTTGGTTCCAGGCTCTAGGTTCATCCCTCAGTTGGGGGTACATAGGACCCAGCTGGAACCTCTTGAGGCAGATTAGAGGACTCTTTGTGAGGAAGACATTTGCTGTGTGGCCTCTCTCTCTGGCCCTGTTTCCTTTTTTTGCAAAACAAGGGCATTTTCTGCAGCCCCTTCCTCTCAGGTGAGCTGTGACTGGAGGGCTTAGGTCTGGAGGATTCAAGAGTGGAAAGGGAACTTAAAGGGTCTTCTAGTCTAGTCTCTGCCCCTGGATAGTGTCCAGCCTTGTACACTTCTGAAGAGGTGAGTCCCAGAATGGCCCTGATGTCCACATTAGAAAAATGTAATTATCATGTCAGCCTTCAGAAGAGAATCCCCACCAACTTCTATGCCTCCTCAGATGGGGATTTATCTGGGTCTCTGTGGTTTCTTCTCAGCCAAACAGGTCCAGTATCCCAGTCATTTCTTCAAATGCTGATGGGGGTATGTTGGAATCTGAAACCACTCCCCCCACCTTCAAGCCCATATGGGCTGCTCTCCTGTAACTTCCTAGGAGAAGAGACATTTTCTCCTTTCCTTTTCCTGGTCCATCCCTGCACTCTGGTCCTCTCCCAGCCCCTCCCCAACCTTGTTCCTGGCTCTAGCGGCCACAACCAGTCTCCATGGTGCTGCAGCAGCTGGACTGAGGCAGAGCCTGTATGTGCAGAGGCCCTAGCTCCCTAGTCCAGCCACTCTCCCTGGGTCCTGTGGGGTGAGAGCAGCTTCTGAAGGGACCTACCCAGATTTCTGCATGTGCACTTTTGTTTACTGAAAGAAAGGGAGGGTACAGCCTGCTCTGGCCTTTCTGACCCCTACCCCGATCCGACTGAGGCCTGCTGCACAGGTCAATGCCTTTGTTATTGTATTGTCACTTTGTTCTTGAGAGTAGTAGTCAAGGATCAGGAGGGGCAGATGTCCACTCTGGGCTGCATGGGGCAGGAGCAGAGGTGAGCAGCAATGTGCTGGCTCGGGAGCCGCCATTGGCCTCCTTGCACAAACGGCCCCCATGCCACAGTCTGACTTTCCCTCCATCTGCTCCAGGACAAGAGCAAGAAGGACATCAGGTTCCCAGTGATGTGACCCCCTGCCATCTTCCCTTAGGGAACAGCCTTCCCCCACCAGCAGCCACGGCTGACTGGGGCTTTAGCCAAGCCACCTATTGGAGCCTTAGTTCCCTCCTCTGTCAAGTAGCTACTGCAGCAGCTGGACTGAGGGCAGAGTCTGTGGGTGCAGAGAGCCTGCATGTAGGTCACAGGTGTAGGCCTAGCTCCCCAGGCCCAGCCACTCTCCCTGGGGCCTGTTGGGTAAGCAAGTAGCTCTGGGGCCACCTCAAGTGACCAAATGCTATTAATTTCCATCCCTTAGCAGCCTGGGCCCTGAGCAGGAAGCTGGCTTTCAGGAGAGAAGGAGTGAGGATGTGCAGAGCCTGCCTAGCTTGCCTTCTTGAGGAGGGTGACATTCTGTGTCTTCTGCTTATGAAGCGCCTTTCTTGAAGTTTGGCAATAAATCCCTTTTTATGGAACTCCACCGCATCAAGCCTGTTTGTTGTTATGGTTGCCAGCTCTAGGGCTGCGCTTCTCCAAGACAGCAGTTGGTGATTGGCATCACCAGTCCCCCAAACTTGGTACTAGGGCCCCCACTCCAAAGCTGGGCTGGGACACTGCCTGTTCCTGGTGCTCCATCCGTTATTGCTTATTATTATTATTAGAGATGTGGTCTCGCTATGTTGCTCAGGCTGGTCTCGAACTGCTGGCCTCAAGCCATCCTCTGGCCTCAGCTTCCCAAAGTGATGGGATTACAGGCATGAGGCACCTTGCCCAGCATTCTGTCCAGCATTCTGTCCTTAATAAACTCAGGCCCTTCTGATTTATATCGCTACCTGCAGTGTTTCTATGGCTGGGCACTAAGTGTCACAAGGAACAATACTTTTCAAAAACCAGACTTTTTGGCCAGGCACGGTAGCTCATGCCTGTAATCTCAGTACTCTGGGAGGCCGAGGTGGGCGGATCACCTAAGGTGGGGAGTTTGAGACCAGCTTGACCAACACAGAGAAACCCCATCTCTATTAAAATACAAAATTAGCCAGGTGTGGTGGCACGTGCCTGTAATCTCAGCTACTCAGGAGGCTGACGCAGGAGAATTGCTTGAACCCGGAGGCAGAGGTTGTAGTGAGCCGAGATCGCGCCATTGCACCCCAGCCTGAACAACAAGAGTGAAACTCCATGTCAAAACAACAACAACAAACTTTTCCTTTTGGAAATATTTTTTTCATTGGCTCACACCTGTAATCCTAGCACTTTGGAAGGCTGAGGCAGCCAGATCACGAGATCAAGAGATGGAGACCATCCTGGCCAACATGGTGAAACCCCGTCTCTACTAAAAATACAAAAATTAGCAGGGTTTGGTGGCATGTTCCTGTAATCCCAGCTACTTGGGAGGCTGAGGCAGAAGAATTGCTTGAACCCAGGAGGCGGAGGTTGCAGTGAGCCAAGATCTCACCACTGCACTCCAGCCTAGCGACAGTGATACTCTATCTCAAAAGAAAAGAAAAGAAAAGAAAAATACCTTTTTTCCCCATTGCACCTGGCTGGAAATACTTTTAAACTTAGAGAAAAATTGCAGGAATAAGAATAGTACAAAGGGCAGGGCATGGTGGCTCATGCCTGTAATCCCAGCACTTTGGGAGGCCAAGGAGGGCAGATCACCTGAGGTCAGAAGTTCCAAGACCAGCCTGGCCAACGTGGTGAAACCCCATCTCTACTAAAAATACAAAAATTAGCCAGGCATGGTGGCGCATACCTGTAATCCCAGCTACTTGGGAAGCTGAGACATGAGAATTGCTTGAACCTGGGAGGTGGAGGTTGTAGTGAGCTGAGATCACGCCACTGCACTCCAGCCTGGGCAATAGAGTGAAACGCTGTGTCAAAAAAAGAAAAAAAGAATAGTACAAAGAACATACATTTACTCTAGCAAGATTGACCTGTTTTCTCTTTTGAGCACTTTCTCTTTTTCACATATACATGTAATTTTTTTCTGAATCATTGGATAGTTGGTTATCATAGCTTTTTTTTTTTTCTGAGATGGAGTCTTGTTCTGTTGCTCAGGCTGGAGTGCAATGGCACCATCTTGGCTCACTGTAACCTCTGCCTCCCAGGTTCAAGCAATTCTCCTGCCTCAGCCTCCTGAGTAGCTGGGATTACAGGCACCCACCAGCACACCCATCTAATTTATGTATTTTTAGTAGAGATGGGGTTTCACCATGTTGGCCAGGCTGGTCTCAAACTCCTGACCTCGTGATCCACCTGCTTCAACCTCCCAAAGTGCTGGGATTACAGGTGTGAGCCACTGCGCCTGGTTTATCATGGCTTCTTATCCGTAAATATTTAATACTTTACTGTGTATTTCCTAAAAATAAGTATCTTCTCTCATGTAACTGTAGTACAGTTATCAATAAATTTAGTTTACTGTTCATATTCCCATTTTATCATTTGACCCAATAATATCCCTTATTATATTTTTCCTCTGGTGAGGGTCAGGTCAGGCATAAAATTGTCATCTCTCTTTTGTCTCCTTCAATCTGAAACATTTCCACAGCCTTTCTTTGTCCCTGAGGACATTGACATTTTTGAAGAATACAGTCCTCCCCTTTCTGATTCCTTGTTTGGGGTTTGTCTGAGGTTTCTGCCTGCTTAGATTGAGGTTATGGATTCTCAGCTGCAAAACTGCAAAGGCTTTGGGTCCTTCTCCAGTTCTCGGATGAACTACATGCATCTGACCCTCATTGGTGATGTTCATTTTGATTACTGGGGCCAGTGATTTTTCTAGTGTTAATGTTTTTGCTTTTTTCTCTTGCAACTAATAATCTGGGAGATAACTTAAGATCATCTAAATGTGTTGCACCTCACCACAAATTGCCCCAGATTTAGTAACCATTGATGATTCTTGCTGAACAGGTGTTTCCTATAATGGTTCCAAAAGGGCCGGGCACAGTGGCTCACGCCTGTAATCCCAGCATTTTGGGAGGCCAAGGCGGGGGGATCACAAGGTCAGGAGTTTGAGACCAGCATGACCAACATGGTGAACCCCATCTGTACTAAAAATACAAAAAATTAGCCAGGCATGGTGGCACGTGCCTGTAATCCTAGCTATTCAGGAGGCAGAGGCAGCAGACTCGCTTGAACCTGGGAGGTGGAGGATGCAGTGAGCTGAGATTGTGCCACTGCACTCCAGCCTGGTGACAGAGTGAGACTCCATCTCAAGAAAAAAAAAGTTCCAAAAGGATGATTTCAGCTGTTGTTTTACCGTCAGAGCCTGGTAAAGGGTGAGCCTGGGTACTGTCTTAGGCCCCTGACCTCCCGACACAAAAATTCAGCAGAATTCCAGGGCTTGTCTGAACACTCTTGGGAAGGCCCTAGGCCGGTGGACAGCTCCAAACCAGGCTGCCAAGGTCCACCAAATCTCACCCAGGGACTTTGGTTGAGTCTCAGTTTCAGGAGGCCTCAGTTTCCTCACCCACAAAAGGAGATTACAGTCAGGCTCTCCACCTCTCCCCCCGCACCCCCGTCCCCAACATGGGAAAGCACCACTGTGCTTACCAAAGGCTAGCTCCCTTCCTCCTCCTCTGTGAGAACCATGGACAGACCCCGGGGCCAACACAACAGGAAACACCTGAACCGGGGCCTATCAACTGTGGCAATGACCCTCATGTCACTCCTGAATTCCCCTGCCACTGGCCTGGCATGTGACAGCCATACCGAGTGAGTGGCCTGCAGAAGCTGAGGGATCTCAGGTGAATCACGCCATTCTCCCAGGCCCCTTCATCATAGAGGAGTCTCTTTTGATGGCAGAGTTCCCTCTGAAAGGCACTTTGAAGGGAGCGGCTGCTGGGATGGTGTTGGCCAGCCATGGGGAAGGCGGTGGTAAAGCACACATCCGGCCGGGATTGGTGGCTCATGCCTGTAATCCCCACACTTTGGGAGGCCAAGGAGGGCGGATCACGAAGTCAAGAGATCGAGACCACCCTGGCCAACATGGTGAAACCCCGTCTCTACTTGAAATACAAAAATTAGCTGGGCATGGTGGCACGTGCCTGTAGTCCCAGCTACTCAGGAGGCTGAGGCAGGAGAATAGCTTGAACCCGGGAGGCAGAGGTTGCAGTGAATCAAGACTGCACCATTGCATTCCAGCCTGGTGACAGAGCGAGACTCCGTCTCAAAAAAAAAAAAAAAGCTCCTTTCCCTCTGGTCTTGGGGCTGAAGGCCTGTGCAGAGAAGGGGAGCCCTCCTTTGAACACATGCTTCCATATCTCAGTGACCTGAAGTCCTGTGGGTCTCTACAGTGTGGGATTTTTTTTTTCAGATGGAGTCTCACTCTATCATTCAGGCTGGAGTGCAGTGGCACAATCTCAGCTCACTGGAATCTCCACGTCCTAGGTTCAAGCAATTCTCCTGCCTCAGCCTCCTGAGTAGCTGGGATTACAGGTGCCCACCACCACACTTGGCTGATTTTTCTTTTTTTAGTAGAGATGGGGTTTCACTATGTTGGGCAGGTTGGTCTCAAACTGCTGACATCAGGTGATCCACTTGCCTTGGCCTCCCAAAGTGCTGGGATTACAGGCATAAGTCATGGAGACTGGCTGGGATTTTTTTTTTTTTTTGAGATGGAGTCTCACTCTGTTGCCAGGCTGGAGTGCAGTGGTACAATCTTGGCTCACTGCAAACTCCACCTGCCAGGTTCAGGCGAATCCCCTGCCTCAGCCTCCTGAGTTGCTGGGACTACAGGAGTGTGCCACCACACCCAGCTAATTTTTTGTATTTTAATAGAGACAGTGTTTCACCATGTGGGCCAGGATGATCTTGATCTCCTGACCCTGTGATGCACCTCCCTTGGCCTCCCAAAGTGCTGAGATTACAGGTGTGAGCCACCGGGCCCAGCCAGAATTTTTTTTTTTTTTTTTTAACCCAGGCTAGAGTGTAGTGGCGTGATCTCGGCTCATGGCAACCTCTGCACCCTGGGTTCAAGCGATTCTCCTGCCTTAGCCTCCGAGTAGCTGGGATTATAGGCATGTACCACCACACCTGGCTAATTTTCGTATTTTTAGTAGAAAGGGAGTTTCATCATGTTGGCCAGGCTGGTCTCAAACTCCTGACCACAAGTGATTCACTTGCCTTGGCCTCCCAAAGTGTTGGGATTACAGGTGTGAGCCACTGCGTCCAGCCCAGTACAGGGTTTCACAAATCACAAGGTGGCTATCATCAGACAGGACCCAGGACAGGGGGAGGGGAAACCAGATTGCCCTTTCCTCTACCCCTGCCTAGGCCCTATCGGCATCCCGTCTCAGGAGTCATTGTGTTTTGTGCCCTTCGCCAGGTCTTGTCTTCCTGCCTCCCCACCCCACCCTCATGTCCCAGACAAAATGGCTGTCAGAAAAGACCACACAAACTCACTCCACAGAGGTTTCTATGAGTGAGGAAGCTCTGTGATGGAACACGGAGGGTGGAAAGGTGATGATGGAAATTCCACCCTGTTGTCATAATTTAACAGAATTCCTAGAGGAAACATCAGGATGTAAATATACGAAGCATGACTTCAAGTTTGGAGGTGGACACACGTGGATTCAAACCCCAGGGGTAGCCAGGTGCGGTGGCTCACACCTGTAATCCCAGCACTTTGGGAGGCTGAGGCGGATGGATCACCTGAGGTTAGGAGTTCGAGACCAGCCTGGCCAATAAGGCAAAACTCCATCTCTACTAAAAATATAAAAATTAGCAGGGCGCAGTGGCTCATGCCTGTAATTCCAGCACTTTGGAAGGCCGAGGCAGGCAGATCACCTGAGGTCAGAAGTTCAAGACCAGCCTGACCAACATGGAGAAACCTTGTCTCTACTAAAAATACAAAAATCTAGCCTGAGCAATAGAACAAGAATCCCGTTCTCTCTCCCTCTTTCTCTTCCTGTTTCTTTCTCTCTTACATTCTTTTTCTTTCTTTCACTCTTTATTTCTTTCTTCTTTTCTCTCTTTTTCTAAAAAAAAAAAAATACAAAAATCAGCTGGGCATGGTGGCTGGTGGCGAATGCCTGTAACCCAGCTACTTGAGAGACCGAGGCAGGAGAATCACTTGAAGGAGGTTGCAGTGAGCCAAGATTGTGCCATGGCACTCCAGCCTCGGCAACAAGAGCAAAACTCTGTTCCAAAAAAAAAACAAAAAACAAAAAAAAATTAGCTGGGTGTGGTGGCAGGCGCCTGTAGTCCCAGCTACTCGGGAGGCTGAGGCAGGAGAATCACTTGAACCTGGAAGGCAGAGGTTGCAGTGAGCCGAGATCGCACCACTGCACTCTAGCCTGGGTGACAGAGCGAGACTGTCTCAAAACAAAACAAAACAAAAAAGCAAACAACAAAAAAAAACCCAGGGGTGACCTCAGGCAAACCATGCCTTGGTTTTCCTTGTCTGTAAAATGGACTGATTCTCCTTCCTTCACAGGGTTGCCATGGAGTACTACTGAGCCCGTGGCCTGCCTCATAGAACATACTTAATAGGCCAGGTGCGATGGCTCACGCCTGTAATCCCAGCACTTTGGGAGGCCGAGGTGGGTAGATCATCTGAAATTGGGAGTTTGAGACCAGCCTGGCCAACACGGAAAAACCCCATCTCTACCAAAAATACAAAATTAGCTGGGCGTGGTGGCGCATGCCTGTAACCCCAGCTACTCAGGAGGCTGAGGCAGGAGAATTGCTCAAACCTGGGAGGTGGAGGTTGCAGTAAGCCGAGATCGTGCCATTGCACTGCAGCCTGGGCAACAAGAGTGAAATTCTGTCTCAAAAGAAGAAAAAAAGAAAAGAAAAGAAAATTCTTAATAAACCTCAGCAGCCTGGCCTCACAGAGCACCTACTGTTTGCCAGGCCCGTTATCCTCTGATAGTCACCACAGTGGCCTCACAAGGAAGATGTAATTTCACTCCATTTTACAGGTTAAGAAACTGAGGCTTAAGCAACTTACCTATTGTCAGGACCTGGGATTTGACCCTTCTGGGCTTTTGGGCTGGGGCCACAACTGACTGCTTTCTGCTATTTGTCTGGAGAGCCTGTGATTTCAGAAGGAGGCTCAGCCCAGAGTCCTTGGGGGACCCCCACCTTTCCTGGCACCGGGAGGATACTCCAAGGCCTGGCCAGGTTCTCCACCAGCTGGCTATGGCCCAAGGGAGAGGCTCGGGAGGACTTTCCCTTATAAGGACAACAGTTCAACTGTGATGAAACTTCTCAGCCTCCCAGCTGGGGAGGCGGGGGAGGGGAAATGACTGTGGCTCCAAGGGCTACAGCTGAGTTTGAGCCTCCACAGGAACTTGCCCACAAGGCCTCTGCTCTCTGCTGTCATAATTTTATGGGAGGAGGGGCCAGGCAGCGCCTGGGACCAGAGAGGGTGGCCCACAGAAGGGAAGATGGCTACATGAGGCCCAAGGAGGAGACAGGACCTTTTAACACCCAGCAGGAATTGTGCAGGTCTGGGCTCAAAGCCATAGGCTTCTCTGGCTTCAGACTCACACGCAGGCTGCGCAGGACTATCAGAGGGTCCAGAGGCTATTAAGCAAGTAGTCCCATTGTCCTTTTTTTTTTTTGGAGATGGAGTTTCACTCTTGTTGCCCAGACTGGAGTACAATGGTGTGATCTCGGCTCACCACAACCTCCACTTCCCGGGTTCATGCAATTCTCCTGCTTCAGCCTCCCGAGTAGCTGGGATTACAGGCTCGTGCCACCACGCCCAGCCAATTTTTGTAATTTTAGTAGAGATGGGGTTTTGCCATGTTGGTCAGGCTGGTTTTGAACTCCTAACCTCCCACTTTGGCCTCTCAAAAGTGCTGGGATTACAGGTGTGAACCACCGCCCCCTGGCCCCTTTCTCCCTTTGGATCTCTAATGTGGAGTCCTAAAGAGCAGGGTGGGTGGGGCTGGCCGGCCTGCAACACCACTCAGCCTTCCTCCCCCTGAAGCCTGTGTCCCTAGGGGACTACCCTCCCCAATACAATTGGTCAGTCCACTGTCTATCTGAGAAACTATCTCATTCATGGAATCACAGGATATTAGGGCTGATAAGGATCTTGGAGATATCTAGTGTCACCTGGTGGTTTCAGAGAGGAGGAAGCAACTGCTCAGAGGGGCTGGGCAAGGTGGTGGCTCATATCTGTAACCCTAGCACTTTGAGAGGTGGAGGCAGGCAGATGTCTTGAGGCCAATCTTTACGGCTTGAGACCAATCCTTACAGCTTGAGACCAGCCTGAGAAACATGGTGGAACCCTGTCTCTACAAAAAAATACAAAAATTAGCAGGACATGGTGGTGTGTGCCTGTAGTCCCAGCTACTCCATAGGCTGAGGTGGGAGGATTGCTTGAACCTGGGAGGCGGAGGTTGCAGTCAGCTGAGATTGTGCCACTGCACTCCAGCCTGGCTGACAGAGTGAGACTCTGGCTAAAAAAAAAAAAAAAGCTCAGAGGGGACCTGAACTTGCCCATCTGTGTTGTTAAAAATATATATGTAAATGTAAATGTGTGTGTGTGTGTGTGTGTGTGTGTGTGTGTGTTAACTTTCCCTTAGTTTCCCATTAAGACTTCCTTTTTAGGAAATCCCAACTTAACTGAATAAAAGGATAAGGAGCTTTTCCTTTTCTTTTTTTCTCTTTTTTGAGCCCAGGCTGGAGTGCAGTGGCTCGATCTCAGCTCACTGTAACCTCCACCTCCTGGATTCAAGCGATTCTCCTGCCTCAGCCCTCGGAGTAGCTGGGAGTACAGGTGCCTACCACCACACCCGGCTAATTTTGTGGTTGTTGTTGCTACATTTTATATTTTTGTTTTTCCTTGAACATCTGACTCCATGTATTTTTTGTAGAGATGGAGTTTCAGTTTCACCGTGTTGGCCAGGCTGGTCTCGAACTCCTGACCTCAGGTGATCTACCCACCTCGGCCTCCCAAAGTGCCACACCTGGCAGATAAGGAGCTTTTTCTACACTGAGTTCTGGGGGTCATTGTTTCCCTGAAGACCTGCCTGGTGTTGGCAGCAGGGTGAGGCAAGATCCCAAGGGAGAGATGGGTGTGGCAGATGGAGACTCTGTCTCTGACACTGCTGTGCATAAGCTGTAGCACCTGGAGTGGCTGCTCAGCCTCTTGGAATTGCAGTCTCATCTCTTAGGAGAGACAATCACCCTGGCGAGGAAATTCTGAGGATGAAATAAGATAATTTAGATAAAGCTAATGCTTTACTGCCACATAGCAAGGGCTTAGTAAATGGGTCATCATACCGTGCATTGGGCACCTACGCCATTCCAACATTACATTAGGTGTCATGGATTCCAAGTACAATAAAATGGGATCGTTCCTCAGGTTGCTCACTGCCCGTCAGGGAGACAGACACTCCACCTCAGCAAATGCAATGGGACAAGCTGTGTTAGACCCACGGGCAAATTCTATGGCAGCACAGAGCAGACATCAATGGGCTGTGTTTGCTGAGGGAATCAGTCAAAGCCTCAGGGAGGAGGTGTTTTTGCCTGGGCCTTGAAGGAGGAGTTCGAGATTACAGAACAGAGGTGGTAGGGAAGGACACTGGAGACAGGGAACAGAGTCACAGTGGGTTACCGGGTTACTGGAGCCCCGCGGCCAGTTCTTTGTGTAGTCTCCTGCTGGCTGTGAGGAAGGGGTGGGGGACTGGGAGATGAGGTGGGGGAAGGCAGAGATCACGCTGTTCACCCAGAAAGCTTGGACTTTGCCTTAGAGATGAAGGGAGGAGGGGGCGTTTCAGGAGGGGGAGGGTAGGTATGGGCCATGGGATGGAGACTGGAGGCAGGGAGGGTAGTTTCCTAACTGGTGGTGACAGTGGACCAGGGGAGGAGTGGTAAGGGCCTGAGCTGTGACAGTGGCATTATGGGTAGAGTGGAGGAGAATCGGGGACTTTGGGGCGTTGTGGATGTGGGAGAGATGGAGTGGGAGGGAGGGAATTCAGAGATGATTCACAGAGTTCTAGGGAGTGGGGGTGCCTTTTCTTGAGATAGGAAGCCCCTGGGGAGGGGCGGGATAGGGAGAGGACAGTGGCCATGTGGAGGGGTCTGGTGAACTACTAGAACTGAGCTGGGGCAAAACTTTATAGTCACAGGCATCCAGACGCTGGGTCATTGAAGCCACAAGCACTGCTGAGTTATATCTTGTATGTTACTTAAGATTAGATTTGACTATGACAGACAACAAGCAATGGTGTCAGAAGAGTTCCTCAGAGGCTAAACCTCAGCTCTGGGGGAGTTAGGCCAAGACAGCAGAGACACAAATTCATTTCTCTTGCATAAATTAAGTCTGGTGCTAGAGGCCATCTGTATCATGGCACTCCATGGTCATCTGGGATCCAGCCTCCTTCTCTCTTACTCTTCTGTTATCTTAGCACTTGACTTTTTTCTTTTTTGAGATGGAGTTTCATTCTTGTTGCCCAGTCTGGAGTGCAATGGTGTGATCTTGGCTCACCACAACCTCCACCTCCCAGGTTCAAGCGATTCTCCTGCCTCGGCCTCCCAAGTAGCTGGGATTACAGACATACACCACCACACCCCGCTAATTTTGTATTTTTAATAGAGATGAGGTTTCTCCATGTTGGCCAAGCTGGTCTCGAACTCCCAACCCTAGGTGATCCACCCGCCTCAGCCTCCCAAAGTGCTGGGATTACAGGCGTGAGCCACCTCGCCCAGCTAGCCCTTGACTTTGATTCAGCTGCAGCCCCTGCATATGTGTTCTCACCGTGGGAAGCAAGAAGGGGGATAGGATGCATACCTTCCCTTTAGAGGCACTTCCTGGAAGTTGTACTTCTGCCTCACTGCCAGGGTGGTCTTGCAGCTAGCTTCCTGGTGTTTTTTCCTGTTGACCGTGTGCCCGCTGAAAATCAAGTCTTATTACTAAAAAAGAAGGGAGAGAATGGAGCTATAGCAGTGTTTCTTAACTGGGGATAATGTTGCCTTCAGGGGACATTTGTCAATGTCTGAAGATATTTTTGTTTGTCACAAATGAGGGCATTGCTACTGGCATTTAGTGAGTGGAGGCCAGAGATGCAGCTGAACACTCTACAATGCACAGGAAAGCCCCCCCACAACATCTTGGGGGCTACTCAACCAAAATATCAGTAGTGCTGAGGTTGAGAAACCCTGACCTAGGTGGACAATGTGTAGTCTCTTTGCCACAACAAGGACGGGGTGTAGAGTGAGTGGACTGGTCACCGTAGATGTGCAAAGTAACCTGTCCCTGGCAGACCACCATGTCAGGAAGTTCAGCAGCAGCCCAGACCCAGGCTCTGGGGTTTTATCACATTTGTCCCGACTTTGTGGGGCTCTTTGTTTTGTTCATGTTTCTTTGTTTTAAAAATTATTTTTATTTTTTATATTTTAATTTTTAAAAATTAGAGACGGGGTCTCGCTATGTTGCCCAGGCTGGAGTGCGGTGGCTATTGACAGGCGTGATCCCACTACTGATCAGCACGGGAGTTTTGACCTGCTCCGTTTCCGACCTGGGCTGGTTCACCCCTCCTTAGGCAACCTGGTGGTCCCCCGCTCCTGGGAGGTCACCATATTGATGCTGAACTTAGTGTGGACACCGGATCGGCACAGCGCGCTACAGCCCAGAACTCCTGGACTCAGTTGATCCTCCCACCTCAGCCTCCCGCGTAGCTGGGACTACAGGCACGCACCACTGCGCCTGGCAAAATTTATTTTTATTTTTTGTAGGAATGGGGTCTCACTATTTTGCCCAGGCTGGGACCTTGTTTTATTCATTTCTTGATGTTGAACTCTGAAAGAGAAACCCAGGTTGGAGCCTCAAGGAAGAGGCTTAAGATACAAGCAGGCTGAGCTCAGCGGTTCATGCCTGTAATCCTAGCACTGCAGTAGGAGCACCTGAGGCCAGGAGTTTGAGACCAGCCTGGGCAACCTAGCAAGACCCTGTCTCTAGAAAATATTACAAAATAATTATCCAGGTGCAGTGGCATATGCCTGTAGTTGTAGCTACTCAGGATGCTGAACTGAGAGGATCCTTTGAGTCCAGGAGTCCCAGGTAACAACGAGCTATGATCATGCCAACACGTTCCAGCCTGGACAACAAACCAAAACTCTGTCTCAAAACAAACAAACAAACAAACAAACATATATATGCATTTCTTTGCCCACTAGCCACACCCGTGAGTTGCAGGTAGGGGAAAGAGTCTTTTTTTTTTTTTTGAGATGGAGTCTTGCTCTGTTGCCTCCTGAGTTTAAGCGATTCCCCTGCCTCAGCCTCTCGAGTAGCTGGGACTATAGGCGTGTGCCACCAGGTGTGGCTAATTTTTTTTTTTTGTATTTTAGTAGAGACGGGGTTTCACCATGTTGGCCAGGATAGTTTTGACCTCCTGACTTTGTGATCCATCCTTCTCAGCCTCCCAAAATGCTGGGATTACAGGCATGAGCCACTGCACCTGGCCAGGGAAAGAATCTTACAGTCTTGGTAGCCAGGGCGAGGTTCCGATTCAGTCCCACACTTACAGTGTGACCCAATCAGGACTTCCCCTCAGCCTCCTGGCCACAAGCTGGGACTGGGTGGCCAAGGTGAGGCCCTTGTGGTCTTGAATCCACAGAGATGCCAGGGCAGCTTTGCCAACTATGCCCAAATTGTTGGGCTGGACTTTATGTGATTTCTCCCTCCTAACCAGCCTTCCAGCCTAGTCAGCTTTTCTGCGCCCCTCCCACCTCCATTTCCTTCCCAGCCTGTGGCCTTGGGTCTGAAGGGAAGCAGCTTTTCCCCAGCTGTGGCCAGTGCCAGGCCATGCTGAGGCTGAGGCCTGTGGGTCCCCAGAGTGCCCAGGGTGTGGTGTGGGCGAGAGTGTGCTGGTCAGTGGGATGGGGAGAGTGTAAACAGTTCTGTCTCTGGGGAAGTCTAGGTGAGAGAAATAGCTCCCAAACCATTCTGAACATTTGGGGTCCCTGCTATGGGTGAGCAAACATCTCCCCAGAACTAAACAGCCCCCTTTTCTTCTCTAGCTATGAAAAGTTTACCCGTGAGAGGAATCTGTCTCAAAATCACCCCTTAGGCTTGGGCCAAGTTCAGTCCCTACAGTGGATCTGGGAGACAGGGTTCCATGAGCTCAGGGGCTGTCTTCCAGTCTGTTTCTGGAGGCCCAGAGGGACCCTGGAGTTTTTTCGCATTTTCAAATATCCAAGATAGTTAACAAGACTAGGTGGCAGATTGCACTGGATCGGTGGCACAGACCTCAGCTCTGTGAGCTTTGACAGGTTGCCTAATCTCTGCTCCTCGGTTACTGCATCAGTTAAACGAGGGGAATTGTGCCCACCTGAGAGCTTGGAGGATTAAACAGGATTGTGCATGCAAGGCACCTGGACGACGCCCGCACAGTGCCCATGGGAGGCCCTCAGGAAGCAGTGGCTGTTGTTATCATTGATCATCACTTTGTCTCTCAGGAGCACATTTTTTTTCTTTTTCTTTTTCTTTTTCTTTTTTTTTTTTTTTTTTTTTATATGGCATTTCACTCTTGTGGCCCAGGCTGGAGCACAATGGCATGGTCTTGACTCACTGCAACCTCCACCTCCCAGGTTCAAGCCATTCTCCTGCCTCAGCCTCCTAAGTAAGGACAGCCTTTTCTACTCTTTTTCAGAAAGTCCCTCCTACAGCCGCCTCTTTCTGTAGTTCTGACTACAGAAAATCTAAGGTGGAGGGACCCCAGTAACCTGCACTTTATAGGTGGAGAGGCAAGGGAAGGGGCTTGCCTGAGGCCACACAGGGTGCCTGTGGCAGGGCATCAACAAGCCTGGATCCGCTGCAGCATTCTTCTCCCCACTCTCTTCCCATTCAGGAAACAAGTCCAGTCCTGTCAATTTGTGCTGTTGTTCCCAGATACCAAAAGGCTGTTTTCCTTCTGTCCAGCTCAGCATCGATGCCTGCAGTCAGGAAGCAGTGTGATGGGAAGTGTCCTGTCTGAAGTCTTCCTGTGGGAGGACGGTGTCCTCACAGGACTGGGCTTCCTGAAATACAGCTGTGGCAGCAGCTTCAGGATTTGGCAGAACATTTAACATTATTATTATTATTATTTTTTGAGATAGAATCTCACTCTGTTGCCCAGGCTGGAGTGCAGTGGCATGATCTCGGCTCATTGCAAACTCCGCCTCCCAGGTTCAAGCAATTCTCCTGCCTCAGCCTCCCAAGTAGCTGGGATTACAGGCACGTGCCACCACGCCCAGCCAATTTTTGTATTTTCAGTAGAAAAGAGGTTTCCCCCTGTTGGCCAGGCTGGTCTTGAACTCCTGACCTCAGGTAATCCACCCTGACTCGTCCTCCCAAAGTGCTGGGATTACAGGCATGAACCACCTTGCCCGGCCTAACATTATTTTAAAAAAGATCTAGTATTGGAAATAAGGTGAAGAAGGAGGAGAGATGGGGTAGATGTAAGGAAATAAACTTTTCCAGCAGAGAATAACTAGAATTACTCTAGAAATGATAACAAATAGAGCATGAGTGTGTTATTTGCAGTCACGGAGAGGATTCACAACAGTAAAAAATTATTCACTTTTTTTTTTTTTTTTTTTAGTTTCTTACACTACATGAATGTAAAAGTCATTCACTATTAACATAGCTATTTCTGGGTAGTGATTCTGGAGGTGGGATAATTTAATATTTAATTGGATACTTTTCTTTCTTTTTTTCTTTTTTCTTTGAGACAAGGTCTCTGTTGCCCAGGCTGGAGTGCAGTGCACCATCACGGCTCACTGCAGCCTCCACTTCCTGGGCTCAATTGATCCTCCCACCTCAGCCTCCCTAAGTAGCTGGGACAATAGGCAAGTGCCACCACACCCAGCTAATTTATTGTATTTTTTGTAGAGATGGAGTCTCACCATGTTGCCCAGGCTGGTCTTAAACTCCTGAGCTCAAGCAAGCTGCCCACTTGGCCTCCCAAAGTCCTGAGATTACAGGTGTGAGTGACCTTGCCCAACCAACATTTGGATCCTTTTCGGTACTCTTCGAATTATTATTTGCCATACACATATGTTACATCTATTAATAAAATAGTCAGTGCTGAGCTCGGAGGCAGGCAGGGACCACTTTTGTCTCTAGCCAAGTTGAATGTGACCCTCCCAGGAAGTCCTTGGTCAGGTTAATAGGGAATTCTCTGTCAATCAAATTTCAGCTAGACCCTCCTCCTGTTTCCTCAAGACCCAGTTAAGATTGGCTCAGGCCTGTAATCCCAGCACTTTGGGAGGCCAAGGTGGGCAGATCATCTGAGCTCAAGAAGTTCAAGACTAGTCTGGGCAACATGGCAAGACCCTGTCTCTACTAAACATACAAAAAAACAAAACAAAACAAAACAAAAAAACAGTGTGGTGGTGCACACCTGTGGTCCAGCTATTTGGGAGACTGAGGTGGGTGGATCGCCTGACCTAGTGGGGCCAGAGGCTGCAGTGAGCAGAGATCACACCACTGCACTTTAGCCTGGGTGACAGAATAAGACCCTGTCTCAAAAAAAGCCTGGTGTGGTGGCTCACGCCTGTAATCTCAGCACTTTGGGAGGCCAAGGCAGGTGGATCATGAGGTCAAGAGTTCGAGACCAGCCTGACCAACGTGATGAAACCCTGTCTCTATTAAAAATACAAAAATTAGCCAGGCGTGGTGGTGGGCACCTGTAATCTAATCCCAGCTACTCGGGAGGCTGAGGCAGGAGAATTGCTTGAACCCAGAAGGCAGAGGTTGCAGTGAGCTGAGACCGAGCCATTGCACTCCAGCCTGGGCAACAGAGCAACACTCTGTCTCAAAAAAATAAAAAAAGATAGGCTCCAGAAAATTTTTAAAAAGTGGCCCTGACTGTTCAATCAATGGAGCTAGAAATTTGGTTACCCATATGGAAAAGAAAAAGAAGTCTTTACCTCACACCATACACAAAAAATCAACTCTAGATGGATCGATCACTCAGAGTTAAAGCTAGCCTATGCCTGTAATCTCAGAACTTTGGGAAGCTGAAGTGGGAGGATCACTTGAAGCCAGGAATTCAAGACCAACTGGGTAACAGTGAAAACTCTCATCTCTACAAGAAATACTGAAAATTAGCTGGGTGTGATGGCATGTGCTTGTGGTCTTAGCTACTCGGGAGGCTGAGGTAGGATCACTTGAGCCCAGAAAGTCAAGGCTGCACTAAGCCATGATTGTGCCATTGCACTCCAGTCTGGGTGATAGAGCGAGTCCCTGTCTCCAAATAAAACAAAACAAAAGAACCCCCAAAAGCCCAGGCATGTGGTGTAAGCCTGCAGTCCTAGCTACTCGAAAGCTAAGGCAGGAGGATCACTTGAGTCTTCTGAGAGTTCTAGGCTACAGTGAGCTATGATCTCACCAGTATACTCCAGCCTACATGACAGAGCAAACTGTTTACAAATCAACTAACAAAAAGATAATACAATAGGAAAATGAACAAAAGATATGAATAGGCATTTCATTGAAGAGAAAACATGTCTGGCTAATAAACATGAAGACATGTTCAACACTTGGGGCTGGGTGTGGTGGCTCACACCTGTAATCCTAGCATTTTGGGAGGCTGAGGCAGGTGGGTCACCTGAGGTCAGGAGTCGAGACTGGCCTGGCCAACATGGTGAAACCCTGTCTCTACTAAAAATACAAAAATTAGCTGGGCATGGTGGTGTGCAGCTGTAATCCCAGCTACTCAGGAGGCTGAGGCAGAAGAATTGCTTGAACCCAAGAGACGGAGGTTGCAGTGAGCCAAGATCGTGCCACTGCACTCCAGCCTGGGCAACAGAGCAAGACTCCACCTAAAAAAGAAAATTCGACATATTCTTGTCAAGCTGAACATACATCTAACCAGAGTGGTTGAGTGACTTGCCCAAGGTTATAGGTAGTGTGTTTCGGAGCTGGGATTTGAACCAAACTGACTGGCACCAAAGAAGGACAGAGGGCACTGATGAAACACTCCCAAACACTGGGGCAACTGCTGGCCAGGGCTGGAATTTTCTGTGACCCCACAGGGGAAAACAAAGTGAAATATCTGAAAACATCACAAACATAGACACACTATCACAGCCTAACTGGTAGAAAGGGAACTTCCCAGGCTTCTGGCCCTGCCACAGTGTGAGTTCTGGAATGATGATTGTGGGTGCACTGCCCTCCCTCCCTTCGTTTAGCCACTGTACAGAGTGACACCCACAGGTCTCCGGCATGTGACTGTCTTCTACAAGAGTCAGCCCAGTTAGGAGACAGACACACTGGGACCTAGGTACGTGCTGGGCTGGGTGGCAGTGCCATGGCCTGGGCATCTCCCTCCCCCACATAAACGTAGGCATTCCTGTGTCTTGTGAGCCCATGAATCTTCATAAGACCCTGCTGAGGTGGGAATTACTGCAGAGCTGTAACAGAAAACCTAGGCCCACAGAAGACCAGTGACCTCCCATGGGCACACAACTTGGGTGTGGCAGAGCAGGGTGTGGAATCCAAGCTTTCTGGTACTAAACCTTGCATGATTGTAGCAGGTCACACTCCAGGTTCGCAAGCCAAGCAAGCGTTTGAAAATGCTCTCCCATGGCTGGGCACGGTGGCTCATGCCTGTAATCCTAGCACTGGGTGTCTGAGATGGGTGGATCATTTGAGGTCAGAAGTTTGAGATCAGCCTGGCCAACATGGTGAAACCCCATCTCTACTAAAAAGAAAAAAGAAAAAAAAATGAACCAGACATGGTGGCGCATGACTATATTCCCAGCTACTCAGCAGACTAAGGCATGAGAATTGCTTGAACCCAGGAGGCAGAGGTTGCAGTGAGCCAAGATAGTGCCACTCCACTTTAGCCTGGGTGACAGAGTGAAACCTTGTCTCAAAATAAATAAATAAATAAATAAATAAATAAATAAATAAATAAAAAGCCCCCTGAGCCACAGGCTCTGCCCTGCAGTGGGGTATCCACCTGTCCTGGCTTTCTTCCTCGGAAACAGATGTTTCATCCTCCCGTTGTTCTCTTGGCTCCAGAATTGTTGCTAAGACAAACTGGGTGAATCACATCTAAAGGAGAAGCAAGTCTGCATGAACCCTAATACTTCCCCAGTCAATTTCCTGTGTTGGGTTTAGAGGGGTCATTTCAAACTCCCACCATATTCAAGACAAGACTCTGCCTGCAAGGCCATGTCTTGGGACGTGGTTTAGGGGAGGAGGTAGGAATATGTGGCAGGGCTCTCTGGCCATATGGCTCTCCTTGTCTGCTGGAAACCCCACCATTTTCCTAGAGGGATCTTTTTTTTTCTTCTTTTGAGACGGAGTTTTGCTCTAGTTGTCCAGGCTGGAGTGCAGTGGCGCGATCTTGGCTCACCGAAACCTCGGTGGGTTCAAGTGATTCTCCTGCCTTTGCCTCCTTGAGTAGCTGGGATTACAGGCATGCATCACCACACCTGGCTAATTTTTGTATTTTTAGTAGAGGCGGAGTTTCTCCATGTTGGTCAGGCTGGTCTCGAACTCCCGACCACATGTGATCCACCTGCCTCAGCCTCCCAAAGTGTTGGGATTACAGGTGTGAGCCACTGCGACCAGCCCAGAGGGATCTTGAAAATTGAGAAACACCAAACGACTTGCCAACCATGAGTCCCAAATCACAGCTATGAAAGTGCTTTACAGTTTATAAAGTGATTTCACAGCAAAAAATGAGTTTGTTCCTCATAACAACTATGAAAGTTAGCGCAGCAACTTTTAAACGTGTCCATGGAATAGATGAGGACACTGACTGAGGCCCAGAGAGACAGAGGAATTCCATAGCCAATCAGAGCCCACACTTGAATACAGGTCATTCCATTTATCCCTGATAACTGGGAATTGCCTTGGGAGCAGATGCTGATGGAACACAGAACAGGCAGATTTTGATAGGATGGCAGATGGATGAGGGGGAAAGGTTCTGAAGAAGGAGGTGGATGGCAGAGCTTGGCTAGAGGGGAGCTGGAGTCCCCAGGGCATCGAGGATCTGGGTGGGGAAAAGGGTGGCCTGGCAGCAGGGAGACGTGGAGGCTGAGCTCTGGGAGCCAGAGCCTGAGTTCTCTTCAGGCCCTGTCCTGAAGTCTGAGGGGCCGGAGTGGACTTCTTCTCTAGGCTCGGTCTGCCCTTTCCTCTCTGAGGGCCTGCCAGCAGTCCTGGGAGGCGCTCAGGGCATCTTGTGAGCCTGTCAGCACTGACCTTGTCATGAGGATCATGACTGCTCCTCATGCGACCTCAGATGAGTCAGAAGGGGAAGCAGGCAAGAAGGGCTTCCGGGGGATTCCCAGGATGCAGACAGCATGGGGCCCTAGGGGAAAGAGCCTGAGGCTCCTCAAGGTTGGGCTGTGAAGCCACCCTCCTCCCAGGATCAAGGCACAGTCAAAATATCCTCAAACCTAATGCAATTTCTCACTTGCCAAGTGGCAGCAGTGTGGCATTGGGGCATAAAGGCTGCTGACAGTGGGGAAAGGCCTGGCCCAGTGCCAAGCAGGCTGTGGGTGGCCCTAGAAGAATGAGCAGCATAACCACAGCAGGAGCCCCAGGCCCCGGGCACAGAGACACCCCTTTATCGAGACTACTACCTGCCAGGCACTTTATTTATTGGTAAATTTAATCGAATTTTGAAAACTACAAAATCTGGATACAATTGGATTGTTGTGTTTGTTGTAATTGTTGGATATAATTACATATACATGCTATAAAAGAAAAGAGAACTAGACCAAGAGTTCTTAATCTGGTATCTAAGGGAACCCTAAAAATCAAAGGATAGATTTCAAGCAGTCTAAAAATTTGGAAGAGAAAAAAATATATCTCTATTTTCACTAATTTCTACCTGAATTTTAGCATTCTCTTCAATGATGAATGTAGGCAACAAACCAGAGCAGTATTAGCAGGACTCGTGATGATGTCACCAACAATTACAGATATTTTCAAATCATATTACAGGTTTTGAAGGTATTTCAAAATATGGTTTACACTTATCACATTTCAAAATTACAGCAGTTATTGGACCTATTGTTAGCTCTTGATCTTTCATGCATTAATTAGGAAGCACTATCTAGTACTATATCAAAAATTTATTTTTTTTGAAATTGTTTGATGACCACTGGTTTTCTTTGTAAGCCTATGCTAGTTTATTTTGTGCATTTCAGAACATTATTCTGAGAAGGCATATGCAAGTTTTACCAGATGACAAAGGAGACCATGGCATACACAAAAGAGATTAAGAATTCTGATCTAGGTCTTCCCAGCAGTATTTTAGGACATACTGACATTTAAAAAATGGATTCTGGCTGGGTGCAGTGGCTTAAACCTATAATCCCAGCACTTTGGGAGGCCAAGGCAGATGGATTGCCTTAGCCCAGCAGTTCGAGATCAGTCTGGGCAACATGGCAAAACCTTGCCTCTCCAAAAATTATAAAAGATTAGCTAGGCATAGTGGCATGCACCTGTAGTCCCAGTTACTCAGGAGACTGGGGTGAGAGGACTGCCTTGAGCCCATGAAGTTGAGGCTGCAGTGGGCCATGATCATCCCACTGCACTCCAGCCTGGGCGACAGAGTGAGACCCTAACATAAAAAGGATTCTGATTTTTTTTTTTTTTTTTTGGTGAGGCAGAGTCTCACTCTGTCACCCAGGCTGGAGTGCAGTGGCATGATCTTGGCTCACTGTAACCTCCACCTCCCAGGTTCAAGTGATTCTTCTGCCTCAGCCTCCTGAGTAGCTGCGACTACAGGCGCCCACCACCATGCCTGGCTAATTTATGTATTTTTAGTAGAGATAGGGTGTCACCATATTGGCCAGGCTAGTCTCAAACTCCTGACCTTCTGATCTGCCTGTCTTGGCCTCCCAAAGTGCTAGGATTATAGGCATAAGCCAGCGCGCCCAGCAGGGTTCTGATTTTTTTTTAAAGACCATTTCCCAGTCACATCAGAAAGTTGAGTGCTGATCTGATTATTTCACTTAATTGCATAGAATCCAACTCTGTGACATCCCTGAACAGTGAGCAATCCACAGCTCCTCAGTTGAAAAGTGTTCCCTTCCAAGAGGCATGTACATTGTTTAACTTAAAACCTGCATGCTTTTCTTCATACTTATGTCTAAGCATCATAATTAGACAATGTCATAAGAAGAATGGTTAAAGGACTATTCTGGCCAAGGGTCTTTTGGCCAGAAAAAAATGCTGGCGGTAGAGGGCTAGGGGAGAGGACACAAGACAGCAGTCTTGTTTTTACGAAGGGCGGCCCTTACATTCCTGTGTGCAGATCTGGAAGCCCGACAAGGACTCATGGTTGGAAATCAGGGCTCCAGGTGAATGTCCATATAGCCTCTCTTCTCTCTTTCAGCCTCTTCTTCCGGGTCCCTGGGTCCTCCTGCTGGCTCTCGTTCCTCCTATGGAGATGTGTTCTGGGAGAAAGGCCATGAGAAAGGAGCTGCAGGTGAGGACAGCGTGGCTGACCCAAAGTGGAGCTGGTTGAGATGCTGACCAGGGCACTGCCTATATGTGTGGTTGAGGACCCATTGCCACACCCACCTGAGTCTCAGTCTCCTCAGCTATAAAATGGGGATGATGATATCTGCTCTTAGTTGGCAGGGACTAAATGAGATGGTAAATGAGAAAATATTTGTAGTACAAGGTCAGAAGGATCAAAAACTCACTCACACTTAGGTGTAGGTGACCGATTCAAGGGTAGCTTTTCCTAAGAGGCTAAGCTATGTAAATAGAAATAACTATTTCTAGGCTGGGTGGGGTGGCTCACGCCTGTAATCCCAACACTTTGGGAGGCTGACGCAGGCAGATCACAAGGTCAGGAGATCGAGACCATCGTGGCTAATACAGTGAAACCCCATCACTACTAAAAATACAAAAAAAATTAGCTAGGCATGGTGGCGTGTGTCTGTAGTGCCAGCTACTCAGGAGGCTGAGTCAGGAGGATTCCTTGAACCTGGGAGTTGGAGGTTGCGGTGAACTGAAATTGTGTCACTGCACTCCAGCCTGGGCAACAGAGAGGGAATCTGTCAAAAAAAAAAAAAAAAAAAAAAACTATTTCTATGTAAATTAGGGATCAAGTCTAGGTCAAAGGACCAACTTTCTTTTCCAATGGTGAACTCCACCTTCACGTGGATGGAAGAAATAGCACAGGTTCAGAATCAAACACTGCTGGGATTTGTTGAAATAGATGCTTGGTGCCACAAAGAAAAATTAGCACTGAGACAAAGGATCTTTCAGCAACGCAATTTTTACTTCCTGGACTGCAGGAAGGGTACTCTTACTAGCCATTTTGCCATGAGAGTACAATGAACAAAGGAAAACACATAAATTTATTCCTTATACATTTGTGGTTGTCCTTACTACTGTGTTTGATCTCCATTGGCTGGAGCCAGACCTTACAATATAAACTAAAACCTGATTGTCTAACAACTTAAAACTTTTCTAAACAGGTAAAAGCAATGGAGAGCTGGGACATGCCTGTGAGCACGTCCAGCACAGATATTTTGGTTAAAGTGCAAGGACATAAAATGTACTATGTGCCTGTAAGCATGGCATGTTTAACAGCTACATAGACTAGGGCTTAACAAAGTTTACAAGAAAGGGAACTTTAAAAAGGAACTTTTCTACTTCCCACAGATTGAATCCTGGCTCCTCCATGCCCTACATCTGGCCTTAAGCAAGATGGTTCACTTCTTTGAGACTCATTTTATCATCTGTTAAGTGGGGATAATAACAAGACACACCCGCACTGCTGTTGCAAAGATTAAATAAAATCCTGTGTGAAAGGCACTCAGCCTAGAGGTATGGAAAGAAACACCTCAAAAATGTTTATTAGGCCAGGTGTGGTGGTTCACACCTATAATCCCAACACTTTGTGGGGCCAAGGCAGGAGGACTGCTTGAGCCCAGGAGTTTGAAACTGGCCTGGGCAACCCCTCTCTACAAAAAGTAAAAAAAAAAAAAAAATAAGCCAGGCATGGTGGTGCATGCCTGTAGTTCCAGCTACTCAGGAGGTTGAGGTAGGAGGATCGCTTGAGCATAGGAGGTTGAGGCTTTAGTGAGCCATGATTTCGCCACTGCACCCCAGCCTGAGTGACAGAGCAAGACTCTGTCTCAAAAAAAAAAAAAAAAAAAAAAGAGGTTACTGATGCATATGTTCATGATTACTCAAGATCCAAGTCCTACTGAGTGAGTGAATGGGCCATGAGTAATAAGATGGGCTGGGCGGCCCCAAGGGCTAGTGTAGTAAGCGGGCTGCAGGTAGATGGAGCCCCCTCCAAACCCTTCCCCTACCACAGGGTTCCTCCTGACAGGGAAGACACTGCCCCACAGGCCCTTTGTGTCAGGCCTTAGAGTGGGTGCACTTGACCTCCATAATGGCTTCCCCTTCTGTAGCTGACCCCTGACTGCAAGGTCAGCTGGCAAGAGCCCTGGCTGGGCTCTGTGACCTCTTTCAGTCCCTTGGGCCCAAAGAGCTGGCTGGCTGCCAGGCCTGATGTTCAGCTGCATGGTACTTGCCCCCTTGGCCAGGCCTGGAGGCCAGGAGGGAAGACCCCAGAGTACAGCTGCCACCTCAGGGAGCCCCAGAGTCTCCCTCCTGTCAGACAATGGCTCCTTAGGCAATGAGCAAGGCTGAAACTGAGCCGGACAGAGGAGAATAGGAACCGGGACCTAAAACAAGGAGCTAAAACTGAGAGAGGAAGGGTACCCATGCAGGCCAAGTAGGGAGCTTCAAGACCTCCTCAGAGCCCTCCAGGTGTCCAGGGGCTGCAGCTCACACTTCTGAGCCCCCCACAGGGCTGCCCTTCCTCCTTCTGACACACATATACACACACCATGGCCGAGAGCTGCCCGACCCCTAGAGCAGCGGTCCCCAGCCTTTTTGGCACCAGGGACTGGTTTCCACTTTTTCCGTGGACCTGGGGGTCAGGGGTGGGTATAGTTTCCTCAGGCATTCGATTCTCCTAAGGAGTGCACAGGCCTGGCGCAGTGTCTCACGCCTATAATCCCGGCACTTTGGGAGGCTGAGGTCAAGAGCGCGAGACCATCCTGGCCAACATGATGCAACCCTGTCTCTACTAAAAATACAAAAATTAGCCGGGTGTGGTGGTGTATGCCTGTAATCTCAGTTACCTGGGAGGCTGAGGCAGGAGAATTGCTTGAACCTGGGAGGCAGAGGTTGCGGTGAGCCAAGATTGTACCATTGCACTCCAGCCTGGGCAACAAGAGAGAAACTCCATCTCAAAAAAAAAAAAGGAGTGTATAAAACCTAGATCCCTCATAAGCACAGTTCACAATAGGGTTCCCACTCCTATGAAAATCTAAGGCAGCTCCTGATCTGACAGGAGGCGGAGCTCAGGCAGTAATGATCACTAGCTGGACACTCATCTCCTGCTATGTGTCATGGGGTTTGGGGACCCCTGCCCTAGAGGGACCAGATAGGAGGGGCCACCTCAGGAATCACCCTGTGTTTGCAAACCAAGGTGGCCAGAGGTTCCTATTTATTGCCGCTGACCAAGGGGCTTCCGGTATTGTTTCTAAAGTTTCAAACATTCAGCATCACTTTCCAGATTTTTGCTATTTAAACTATTATCCACTTAATATTTTTCTTTAAATCAACTCCTTTTAAAACTTAGCCTAGTTGTGTCCAGACATGGTAGCTGACGTCTATAATCCCAGCACTTTGGGAGGCCAAGGTGGGTGGATTGCTTGAGCTCAGGAGTTTGAGACCAACCTGGGCAACATGGCAAAACTGGGTCTCTAACAAAAATTCAAAAATTAACTGGGCGTGGTGGTGCATGCCTGTGGTCCCAGCTACTTGGGAGACTGAAACAGGAGGATCGCTGGAGCCTGGGAAGTTGAGGCTGCAGTGAGCTGTGATTGCACCATTGCACTCCAGCCTAGGTGACAGAACAAGACCGTCTCAAAAATAATAATAATAATAATAAAGAAATAAACAGGCCAGATGTGGTGGCTCACACCTGAATCTCAGTACTTTGGGAGGCCAAGGAGGGCAGATCACTTGAGGTCAGGAGTTTGAGACCAGTCTGGTCAACATGGCAAAACCCCATATCTACTAAAAATACAAAAATTAGCTGGGCATGGTGGCAGGCACCTGTAATTCCAGCTACTTAGGAGGTTGAGCAGGAGAATCGCTTAAACCCAGAGCTTGCAGTGAGCCACAATCTTGTGCCTGGGTGACACAGCAAGACTCTGTCTCAAAAAATAAAAATACGCTTGCGAAAATGCTGACACAAAAAAAATAAAAAATAAAAATAATAGAAGTGAAAAACAAACAAAAAACTTAGCCTGGTCACAGGGCATAATTTCTGTGAAATCATGAATTTGATGAGTTAATTATTTTTGTCTTGACTTATATTTGGATCAATATATTATTAAAGTAATGATAATTTTATTTTTTAAAATTTTATGTATTTATTTATTTTAGAGACAGGAGCTTGCTCTGTTGCCCAAGCTGGTGTGCAGTGGTGGAATCATAGTTCACTGCAGCCTTGAACTCCTGAGCTCAAGCAATTCTCTCACATCAGCCTCCCAAGTAGCTGGAACTACAGGCATACCCCACCATACCTGGCTAAGTTTTAAAATACTTTTGTAGAGATAAGGTCCTGATCTCAAGCAATCCTTCTGCCTTGGCTTCCCCAAAGTGTTGGGATTATAGGTGTGAGTCACCATGCCTGGCTGTAATAATAATCTTAAAACCAATTCATCCACATATCACCTAAACTCACCTTGTGGGTTGTGTATTTTTTTTTTATCAATTAGAAATTTGTGTTTAAAAAATTTTTTTTTTAGACAGTATCCCTTGGTCGCCTAGGCTGCAGTGCAGTGGCGTGATCTCAGCTCACTGAAACCTCTGCCTCCCGGGTTCAATTCTCCTGCGTCAGCCTCCTGAGTAGCTAGGATTACAGGCATGTGTCACCATGCCTGGCTAATTTTTGTAATTTTAGTAGAGACAGGGTTTCACTATGTTGGCCAGGCTGATCTCGAACTCCTAACCTCAGGTGATCCACCTACCTTGGCCTCCCAAAGTGCTGGGATTACAGGCATGAGCCACTGTGCCCAGCCTAATTTTTAAATTTTTTAGTGGGGTCTCTCTATGTTGCTCAGGCTGGCCTTGATCTCCTGGGCTTGAGCAATTCTGCCTTAGCATCCCAAGTAGCTGGGACTATAGGCATGGGCTACTGTAGTCTAGCTCTAGGTTTTTAAATTCATCTTGTGGTCCACGTTTTGGGAAACTATTCAGTGGAGAGAATGAAGATTTTGAAGGTTATACCATATAGGTCTCACTACTTTCTAGCTGTGTTACCTTGAGAAAGTAATTTACCTCTCTGGGCTTCAATTTTCTCTTCTGTAAAATGGGATCCTTTCACAGCTGTGGTGGGAATGGGAGTGAGTACTGAGGATGGCCGTGGCCATGGTAGCTTTCCTCCTCCTGGATCATCCCTCCATCCCAGCAGAGTAACTTTGCCTGGAAGCCTGTTCTCCCTAGCTCTCTTCCTAACCACAGGGAGTGATAGCATTTCAGAGTATCTAACTCTAAAGGCATGCTGGGAGGAGGTGAGTACTTCTTTGCTACCTGTCCTGGAGTCGACCAAGCCCAGGGGGAAGTGCCTCTTGGTGTCCAGCCTAAGTCCCCTTGCTGCAGTGTCAGCTCCTGCTCTTGTGTTCTGTCCTCAGTGGATATGGGAATTAGTTAGAGACCCTCCTCAGAGGGGCACCCTGATGATGTGAAAAGGCTTTTAGGATACTGGGTTCAATCCTGGTACTGCCACTGTCTTGCTGTATGCCCTTGAGTAAGTAATAGTCAATGACTCTCTCTGGGTGTGGGTTTGCTCAACTGTAAAATGAGGAGGCCAGTTTTGACTGTGAACCCAGCCCTCTTCCCCACTTCCCCTCTCCCACTGCAGATGGGATGGGTAGAAGGGGCAGGGGTTCCTGCCTTTTCCTATTGAGCAACTCATTTGTGTTTGTCTTCTGGTCAAGAATGTGGGAACTGGGAGGGAGCGGGGCAGTGTGGGATGGTGGAGGAGAGGAAGTTGCTGACGAAAGTGGGAGACTGGCTGCCACTAAGCCCTTCCCCACTGGAAACTCCATCCCTGTCCCCTCCCCCAAACAACCTCAGGAAAGGGTCTAGGTGTTTCCACAGCGGTCTGGGAAGGGCTAGACCAACGTAGGGTGGGTGACATGCCTGGTCTCTCCCTCTGGAGAGTGCACTCTGGATACTAATCTAAGTCTCCAAAAAGGAGGAAGGGTCAGGGGTCATTTGGTCTCATCTTCCCTCCTGCTTTTAGAGAAAGGAAACCAGAGAGCTATGGTGACTTGCTTATGTCATGCAGCGAGTTGACAGCACAGTGGGACATGAATTTGGAGTCCTGAATGTGCAGTCCCGACCTTGCTCCCTGCACTGCTCAGGAAAGACATTCTTCCTGCTCTGCCTTCCCACTTCTCCTCCCAGGCTCCTGTGTTCCCCACAGGGAGATCTAGAGCTTCTGTAAAGAAATGCTCTAATTGATTCTTAACAGGAAGTGAGGGCTTTTTCACTTTGAGTTGAGAACCACAGCAGCTACACACACAGACACAGACACAGACACACACACACACACACACACACACACACACAAACACACAGTGTTACGGTTTAAATATCTGTTCCCTCTGAAACTCAAGTTGAAACTTAATCCCCAATGTGGCAGTAGTGAAAGGTGGGACCTTCAAGAGGTGATTGGGTCATGAGGACTCTGCCCTTATGAATAGATTAATTCATTCATGGATTAATGGATTAATGGGTTCATGGATTAATGGGTTATCACGGGAATGGGGCTGTTGGCTTTATAAGAAGAGGAAAAAAGATCGGAGCTAACATGCTCAGCCCCCTTACCATGTGATGCCCTGCCGGGCCTCAGGACTCTGCAGAATCCCCACCAGCAAGGACCTCACGAGCTGCAGTCCTTCAACCTTGGACGTCTCAGCCTCCACCACTGTAAGAAAGAATTCCTTTTCTTTATAAATACCCAGTTTTAGGTATTCTGTTACAAATAACAGAAAACAGATGAAGACACACACACCCGAAGTTTGTACACAACCATGTGCACACACAGAGTCACCTGCCCATACCCTATGCATTCAGGCACCCAGCTGGGAATGCAGTGTGCATTTCTCTCTACCCATTTGGAGGGAGATACCCATTTGGAAGCTTCCAGCTTGTGCCCTCTGACCTGCCTTACATTTTGATAGCAAAGGGTGGATTTGAGGGGGAGGAGCAGAGCCCACGATACCAGGCAGATGTCTCCTCCAACGGCTGCATTGCAGGGATTCAACGGGCAGCAAAGGCCTCCACCTCCTAGGCTGGGCGTCATGGCTGAGACCCATCAGTTTCGGGCCTAGAGAGGCCACTCTCTGTCCAGCAGGGCTGACTGGCAGGGAAACCACCAATGTGTCACTGGGGCCCAATCCCGAGTAGCTGGGATTACAGGTGCGCACCACCACGCCCAGCTAATTTGTTTTGTATTTTTGTAGAGATGGGGTTTCACCCTGTTAGCCACGCTGGTCTCAAACTCCTGACCTCAGGTGATCTGCCCCCTCGGCCTCCCAAAGGTCTGGGATTACAAGCATGAGCCACCACACCCAGCCAGATAAAAGTTTGTTGCATGAATGTCTTGTCCCTCACATCTATCCAGCCTTCCTCACCTCTCCTTCTTCTTGGTGCCCTGGCTGTGGCCACAACACTTTCCTAGGAGGAGGCCTATGCTGGCACAGAAGGAACTCTGTGAAGGAGTCAGGACCCCCAACTCGGCTCCCGTGAGTTTGCTGTGTGACCTCAGGCCTGTCACCTCTCCTCTCCTGGCCTGGGTTTCCACACCTGCACATGGGTACAGTAACCTCAGCTGCCTCACCTCTGACATGAGGGCCAAATGAGAAAAGGTGAGAAGCTGGTAGCAAAGCAGTAAAAAAAGCCTTCAGCGGCCGGGAGCGGTGGCTCATGCCTGTAATCCCAGCACTTTGGGAGGCCGAGGTGGGTGGATCACCTGAGGTCAGGAGTTCGAGACTAGCCTCACCAACAAGGTGAAACCCTGTCCCTGCTAAAAATAAAAAAAAAAGCTCAGTGAGGTGGCGTGCTCTTGTAATCCCAGCTACTCTGGAGGCTGAGGCGGGAGAATTGCTTGAATCCGGGAGGCAGAGGTTGCGGTGAGCCGAGACCGGCCATTGCACTGAACCTGGGCAACAGAGTGAGACTCTGTCTAAAAAAAAAAAAGCCTTCCGCACCGAAGCCGGGGAGGAAACCGCTGGTGAATCTATTGCTGAGAAGTGTGAAGACCCCGCCCCAGAGGATCCGCTTTTGAAGACGGACCCAGGGGGATGCGTAGGGGGAAACTGCCTTCCTCTTCCCTCAGTGGAAAGGGCTGTGCTCATGTCGCTGTAAGGCGAAGCTATTTTTATGTAGTACAACTGCGATTATGACAGGGCCTCTTCCTGAAGGGGAAGGGTGGGGAGGAGACCTGAGTCATCAGCGGGGCGGTTGGTCCCACAGGCTGACACAGGCAGCGTGTGGAAACCAGGCCCAAGCTCTGCCTTCCGCAGGTAGAGGCCCCGGAGAGAGGAAGGGGCCGACCACCTGCTTCCGAGCTGTTCTCGGGCTCGGCCAGTCATTGGGCTGGGAGCCTGTCAATAAAGGTTGATTGTCCAATGAGCTGTGAGCTGGTCCTCCCGGAGGAATTCGAGGAGGCTGGAAAGGGGGCCCGGCGCGCTTGCCTCTCAGTGCGGGTCTGGCCGGCTGCACTCGTCGGGCTCTACTGTGTGCCCCACGCTGTATTTAAACGCCCGACTTGTGCCATTTTATTGAACTCTTTCTGCCCCCCAAGGAGAGGCAATTTACCTCCACTTTCTAGATAGGGCACTGGGGGCTCCACGAGGGGATTGGCGGACTGGAGCCCCGCTGCAGTCCTGACAGGACTGAGGGAGGCAACAGGAAGAATGAGTATTTTTACTGGAAGGGCAGGGAAAGTCTTGCCCTAGAAGGTGACATTTGAGCTAGGCCCTAAACAATGAACAGGATTTAGCTCTCTTGAGGAGGGGGAGGGGGAAGGGCACGTGACCCGGAAGGGCTGCAGCCTGGGCAAAGGCAGGGGGTGTCGAGTAGGTTGGGGGGCTGGGTGGGGCGGGGCCGCGGGGCATAGGTAGGGGAGGGCCTGGCATGACAGGCTAAGGGGTGTGGGCTCCTTGGTGTTCCCTCAGACCTGTGCGAGCCCTGGGTATCCTCCCAGAGGTGTGGCCCTGCAAGAGAGGGGAGGGAGCCTACAGGGGTAGGCGAGCGGAAGAGGTGTCCTGTCAGGTGGGTTTCCTGCCACGGAGCTTGAGCTCAAGCAGTGGCTGCCGTGCCCCGCCGCCACCCTCCTCTGCCGCCTCTTTCGGGCGCCAACCCCTTTGGAAACAGTACTTCCTTTAATCCTCACAGTTACCTGCAAGGTGAATATTACCACCTCCATTTCATGGGGGAGGAAACAGGTTTAGAGAGGTTAGAGGAGCTGCCCCAGGTCACACAGCCCCTCTCACACTCTTCAACAAAAGAATCCTCACTGAGCCCTGCTGTCAGTCAAGGGAACAACCAACAACCTCCTTCCTTCGGAGAAACAGGGACCCCGAGGCTGCAACCCAGCTGTAATCATCTGCCTCCAGGTACCGTCAGCACAGACTTAAATGTTAAATATGGATGGCCCCTTATAGATCATTTTGTCCTCTTTACATACTACAAATGGGGAAACTGAGGCCTAGAAAGGAAGACACTTGCTTGAGGCCCCACAAATGGACCTAGAGGTGATTGGTCAGACTCTTTTGAGCCAGAATCTCTCACTGGGGTTCTAGCCCAGCTGGGAAGTTGAGCAAAGAGGGATAAATGGGTTACAGTTCAAGGACTGGGGGTTCCTTGGGGCTTCTAGGAGGTCAGAACCGAAAAGCACTCAGCCCTGTAACCCCACTCTAGAGCTTCAGACTATTCCTTCTCAAGACACTTTACTGCCATCTGCCTGAAAAAGTATGCTAATAAATATGCAAATTTTGGTGACTTGGGACTGGAGTCCTCTAGGGTTGTGCAGGGCACAATTTGCAGATTTGTGAGTGATCACCCAGCCCCGAAGATGCAGTGAGGTCTCTGGCAACTCCCTTTCTCCCTCCCTTCTTTGTCTCTCTCTTCTTCTTGTCCTCTCACAGAGTCAGGGACCAGGGGTTGGAGGGGAGGGGATTTCCTATCAGGGTGGGAGAAAGAACGGGGAAGGAAGTAGGGTAGGAGGAAGGGAGGTGTGGAGGACAACAGAGGGAAAGGGTAGAACCTATTTCTGCTCTTAGAAACGGAAACCAAAAGTCCTGGCAGGAGTTAATGTGAGAGGCAGGTCTGTAGCAAGAGGCTGACAGCAAATCCTTCACATCTGAGGACAGCAGCCCTGGTCAGAGACACCCCGGCTGCAACCTTGGTGTCACTTAGACCAGGCCTTGCCTTTCATGCTGACAAGGAGCATGCAAAGCCACAGTCTGTTTTCTCTGGGGATACCAAAGCCCCCTCCAGACCTTTCAGTGCCCAGCACTGCTCTTAGGATCATTACTGGAAAGGGGAAGGGGCACTAACTCAAGTCATCAAGTCATCTAATAGCCCAAGAGTGGGTGACCCTTTTTCTTGGCTGGCATTAGTCTGTGTGGACGTGCACATGCCCAGGATGCTGAGGCTAGGGGCAGCTGGCATCTTTGTGCCCAGCATAATGGGGATCCTCTTTCCCCAAGTCAAACTTAGGATGTGTGGAGTAACATAGATTTTGTAATCCACCTGGCTGTGAGAGTTCATTTAGGCACCACAATATTGGACTCTTTGGAGTGCATACTCTATTATAACAGTGGGACAAAATGTTTACAACCTGGACTTGTCTTTTTTTGTTTGTTTTTTGAAACAGAGTTTTGCTCTTGTTGGCCAGGCTGGAGTGCAGTGGCCTGATCTTGGCTGACTGCAACCTCTACCTCCTGGGTTGCAGCGATTCTCCTGCCTCAGCCTCCCGAGTAGCTGGGATTATAGGCATGTGCCACCACGCCTGGCTAATTTTGTATTTTTAGTAGAGATGAGGTTTCTCCATGTTGGCCAGGCTGGTCTCAAACTCCCGACTTCAGGTGATCTGCCCGCCTCAGCCTCCCCAAGTGCTGGGATCACAGGCGTGAGCCACCACGCCCGGCCTATTAAGCATTTTCTATGAGGTAGGCCACAGGCTCAGTAGTGCTCCATGGCAACCCTGTGAAGGAAGGAGAATCAGTCCATTTTATAGACGGGGTTTCTCCATGTTGGTCAGGCTGGTTTCGAACTCCAGACCTCAGGTGATCCACCTGCCTTGGCCTCCCAAAGTGCTGGGATTACAGGCATGAGCTACCGTGCCTGGCTCTGGATTTGTCTTTTAAAATTCAGATTGCGTGTCCACTATTTCTTGTAAACTTTTTGGTTCAACGAGCCAATCGTGTACTGGGAACCCAGATGCCACCCTCCCTTGAGGCTTGCTGGGTCTTGTGTAGGGATAGACTCTGCTCCCGGGGCTGTGGCTCCCAGTTCCAGATTGGCAGCCCTTTGAGCAGCTGAAACTGTGTTTAATTCATCTTTGTATCTCCCATGATGACAGGAGCCTCCCGTCGCCTCAGAAGTTCTCAGAGTATAAGTTTCTGGCTTCTCCATTCATCCCTCTGAGGGTTGACATACTTGTGCTGGCCTCACAGAGGCACAGAAGAATGGGGAGCATGCAGGGGGAGGTGAACTGATGGGTCAGGGCACATGGGAACCTGGCTCCACCATTTCCCAGCCCTGAGGCCTTGGACAAGTTACATTTTTGAGGCTTGGTTTCTTCATCCACAAATGGGGATGATTTAAATAGCTAACTTTTACTGAGCATGTTCTCTGGGTCAGGCACTGCATTAAGCATATTGCATTCAGACTTATTCAGAAAGCATTTATGAGGGCCTCCAATGTGTAAGGAACACCACAGCGTCAGAAGAAGAGGCTTGAAGAAGATAGGTGACTAGCCAAGGTCACATGCAGGTGAAGGAGGGGCAGAACTTGTATTCCAGAACCCACTCTTTTTTTTTTTTTTTTGAGACGGAGTCTCGCTCTGTTGCCCAGGCTGGAGTGCAGTGGTGCAAACTTGGCTCACCACAACCGCCACCACCCGGGTTCAATCGATTCTCCTGCCTCAGCCTCCTGAGTAGCTGGGATTGCAGGCACGTGCCACCACGGCTGGCTAATTTTGTATTTTTAGTAGAGATAGGGTTTCTCCATGTGGGTCAGGCTGGTCTCAAACTCTTGACCTCAGGTGATCTGCCCACCTTGGCCTCCCAAAGTGTTGGGATTACAGGCATGAGCCATCGCGCCCGGCCTCCAGAGCCCACTCTTATAACGAGCCCTCTGTATTGAACGGCCCCAGCAGGCCCGAGAGGACAGGCCAGTGGAGAGCTCAGCACGGAGTCAGCTGGGGGAGACTGCTCTGTGGTGGTGCTATTCTTAGTGGAGGCCAGGCCCAGCTGGTCCGGAAGGAGCTCGAAGCCTGAATTCAGGGTGTGGAGTAATGAGAGTCCAGCCCCACACAGAATGCCATGGGAGGAGGCCCTTCAAACTGGGATTCTGAAAGAACACGTCCAATAGGAGGGAACAGGGCTGCCCTGACGAAGGGGTGTGGGTACCCCCGGAGCAGGCTCTTTACTTGTGGCCTCAGCTGCCCCTACAGAAGGCTGGAGCCTGAGAAGAAGCCAGCCAAGAAAGCAGTAGAGAAGGAAGCTGGTCACATTCAGGTCTGGCTGACTCACAGGATCCGGGCTGAAGGATATAGGTCTGGGAGTGCCCAAAAAATATCTCACTGATATGGGTACAGTCCTAATTTACTGGACTGCCTCTGGGGATTAGGCATAGCCTCTCTTCCCAGTGCTCCAGGGGCTGAATCCACTTCCTCACCCCTACCAGTGACCTCAGGCAGATGGTCCCAAGCAGAGAAAGCTGTGATTTGCTCAAAGGACCCTTCTTGGCAGAAGCTGGCAGACCTCTAGGCCAGCCAGGGGAGATAGGCCTGCAGTGCATAGCCCCCTGGACTGGACATTTGTACACACAGCACCCAGAGGGACAGGATATGAGGGCCAGGCTGGGCTGATGCAGGGAAGCCTTGAAGCCACCCATGCTCTTCTCCCCTATACCCCAAGTCGTCAGTCAGCCCTGTTGGCTCTGGCTCCACAGCACCAGCCTCTTCTGGTTCCTTTCCCACTGTCTTTTGAGCCTTCCCCTTCATCAGCCTCCCTGCTTCTACCCTAGACCCATAGTCTGTTCTCAACACAGCAGTCAGAGTGATAGTGTTAAAGATCATATCATTTCTGGGTTCACAGCCTTCCAGTGTACCCTCATCCACTCCAACTTCACTCAGAGCAAATGCTAAAACATACCTCTTGGACACTATTTCCTACTCCTTTCCCCCTTCCTCACTCTGCAACAGGCACTCCAGCTTTCTTGCTTTTCTTCAAATAGCTCAGGTGCACCCTCCTACCTCCAGGCCTTTGCACTGGCAGTTCCCTCTGCCCTGAACACTCTTCTCTTAGATATCTGCATGGCATACCACCTTACTGTCTTCCAGCCTGCCCAGATATCACTGTATTTCTCAGCACTCAAATTACCGTTATTTGAGGATGATTTTCAAAGGTATGGACAGGCTGTAAGGAAACCCCAAGGGAGAATGCAGTGCTCAAGCCCAGTAGCATGGGGCATCTTTGCTACTCCCAGGTCTGGCAGGAGGGCGAGGAGTAGGGAAAGACATGGCTGGTGGAATAGGAAGGAGAGAATTGTGGGAGAGGGCCACCTGACAGGAGCTGTGACCCACAAGGAGGGAGCCAGGGGGATAAACACTTCCCTGGCCTGTCTCAGCTCTCTTGCGAAGCTCATTGGCTGAATCCAGCCAGAGCCAGGATGTAGTCCTTCAGGTCAGCCTTCCCTGGGGATCTGGAAGGCAAATGGAAGTTCCCTAGCACAGTTGCTTTCTTGGGAAATGTGACTGCTCCCCACCCCCAACTCCCAAAGTCCTCTTACCTTGCGCTATTTTTTCCCTAAGGCACTTATCTTGTAACATATTTACATATTTATTGTGGTTATTTTTATTGTTTGTAAGCTCCAGGATGGTAAAATTTTCAGTCTTTTTTATTTTTTGTTGTGCCCCAAGTATCTAGAACACTTACTGGCACATTGATGACAATCAGTAATTGCTGAATAAACGAATGCCTACTCAATCTCTCTGGGCACTTTAGGGAAAGCCTTTGCTGCCCAACGGGGCCCCTGCCTGGGGAAGCAGTGGGTTGGTGCTGCAGACTGGGGTTCCAGGATTGGAGAGAAGCCAGCAGAGACCCAGCTGGGAAGGAAGGAGAGTCTGCAGGGCTGTGCCCACAGCAGCCTCCCATTCTTGTGGCTCCCACTGCAGATCCCTGCCGCTCCCCAAGGCTGTGACTTTGAGACTGGTAGGATTTTCCTTGGCAAATACATCATTCTGATTGGTCTCTCCAACAAGACACTGCTCTGTGAAATCTCCTACCTCATGAATTAGCTCTTTGAAGCACATCTGGCTCCTTTCCTGGGCTTCTAAGGAATGTTTTCTTCAAGGAGTCCTGGACTCACCCTGCAATGAAAAATCCAGGAGTTGTAGTCTTGGGGGCTGTGTTCTAGGCCTCTCTGATGAGGCCTTGGGTTCCCAGGTACAGGGCATTGTGGGACTTGTCTGACCCCAGGGCTGCCCTTGGTGCGCTCTTGGGCTCCTTCCCTCAAAAGTCCCCAGGAATGCTGGGGACTCCCTGAGATGGCACACCATCATCCCTTCACTAAGGCTCGATGACCTGTGGGAGTGAAGACCCAAAACAATGCAAGGCAACACAATTTTACTCCAGTTGTAAGGTTGTGGATTTTCTTTAATGGATCTAGAAACTGAAAGTGATTTAAATAAAAAAAATAGGATTTGAGGAGGGAGCCTTGGAAAATGATATTAATCTTAATTTGGAAAAATAAACATTTGAGAATAGCAGGAAAATTCTGAAAAATGATAGGAACACACTAACTGAAATCCAGAAGTCTTAAAGTAAAAGGTTGATAATCTGGACATGTACAAATTTAAAACCTAGATTGAGAAAACTGTCAAAAAAACAAAGTCAAAAGGCCACACACTGTGGAAAACTCTTTGTAACATAATATCAGATAAAGGGCTACTCTTTTTAATATATACATTTTATAAATCAATATTAAAAAGTCCAATCAAATTTTAAAATGGATAAAATACATAGACAATTCATAAGAAAAAATAAAATTTAATGAACAGCAAATACATAAAAAGAGACTTACCCTCACCCATAACTAAAGAAATGCATGACAAAATATCAATGAAATACAGTACCATTTTCAGCTGCCAGATCAGCATGAATTGAAGTGTTTTACAATGTATAGTGTTGGTGAGGGTGTGGGAAAAGATAATCTAGTGCATCATTGGTGGGAATGTAAATTGAACAATATTTTGGGGGGCAATTTGGAAATAACTATTATGGTAGAGTAAAAGTGGTCATAAGTTCTCTGATATGCCTTCCAAGGAGAGGTAGGGTCTATGTCCCCTTTTCTTGAATTTGGGTTGGACCTTGAGTTCCTTGGTCAATTAAATACAGCAAGTGATACTGTCCCAGTTGCAAGTGTATCCCTTAGATTGTCCAGCAGTTTCCATGTCCTCCCTCTTGGAAGCCAAGTACCTGGTTACATGACCTGGAAATAATCTCTGTGTCTATCATTAGGGTGATAGCTAAATGAATTCTAGTATATCTAGCTGATGATATACAGTATGCCAGCTGAAATTCTGAGACAAGAAAAAGTCCCATCTGAGGTCCTGTGAGCCTAGGGTGATATAACACAGTGGTTAATGGCATAGAACCTGGCTTTGCCATTTATGATCTATGTGACTTTGGGAAAATCACCTCTCTATACCACAATTTTCTCATCTGTAAGCTGTGGAGGATAATCATAATACCTACTTCAGAGGGCCGTGGTGAAAAATAAACAAGTTAATATGACAATATGATATATATCTGTGCTATATGTATTTTGAAGATTTGAAGGGCTTGGGATTTTTAAATTGAATTGGACCAGACTTTTAATATCTTAAAATGATTGCAAAGCACCGTATCTGCCAGATTATCATCTGGAGACAGAAAGGAAAACGTAACTGATAAAGATGTGACGATAGTGACAGAATGTTTTTAAAGAAACGGACTCATACTGTTCTTCCTGTTCTGACTCTTTCTGTCTCTTAGAGGTTCTTCCTACCTCAGCAAATGCAGACCCACTCATTTCTTTTTAACAGCAGCTCAGCATTGGATTGTCTGATTTTATAATCATGCATCACAATTTATTTTGTTATTCCCTATCGATGGGCCCTTGGGTTGTTTCCAGTTATTTGCTACAGTTACAAAACAAATTGCAGTAGATATCCTTGCATCTTTATATAATTACTGCAATTATTTCTATGGTATAGATTCCTAGAAATGGAGTTGTTGACATGAAAGGTATGTACATTTAAAAAATTGTCAGCCTGACTAACATGTAGAAACCCTGTCTCTACTAAAAATACAAAAAAAATTAGCCTGGTGTGGTGTCACAGATCTGTCATACCAGCTAATCCAGGAAGGCAGAGTCAGGAGAATCCCTTGAACTTGGAAGGCAAAGACTGTGGTGAGCCGAGATCTCGCCATTGCATTCCAGCCTGGGCAACAAGAGCAAAATTCCATCTAAAAAAAAAAATCTGAAATTCTGATAGCTATTGTCAAATTGTTTCAATATCTGGTCCCACCTTTCCCTCCACTGCTTTTTGTTTTCATAACATTGCTGTCTATTTTTACTGTTTTTTTTTTTTTTTTTTTTAAACTTTTGTATCATTTTGCCAAATCTTAACAGGCTGATTTTTGAATGAGTACAGGGATGAATTAGCTACCACATCTGCCTTGAAAAGTTCACCGTTGGCCAGGCACTGTGGCTCACACCTGTAACCCCGACACTTTGGGAGGCTGAGGTGAGAGGATCATTTGAGCCCAGGAGTTCGAGACCAGCCTGGGCAACATAGGGAAACCTCATTTCTGAAAACAAAACAAAAAAAACGATTAGCTGAGTGTGTTGGCACATGCCTGTGGTCCCAGCTACCTGGGAGCCTGAGGTGGGAGGATCACTTGAGTCCTGGAGATAAGTCTGTGATAAGCCATGATCTTGCCACTGTACTGCATTCCAGTCTAGGTGACATGGTGAGACCTTGTCTCAAAAATAAATAAATAAAAAAGTTGACAGTATGGCAGGGATTGGGGTCGGGAGAATGCTTTAGTTGGGGCTGGAGGAGGAGATGACAGCTGCAAAATAGTTACTTGCATCTGGGCCAGGGATACCACAGAAGGCTTGACCATGGGTTCTGGGAACCCTCAGGAAAAGGGCATTTTGAGTTTGGAGCAATCTGGGAGGTCTCTACAGAAGAGGTTTCCTGCCTAGTCTTTGTAGTGGTTCCAGAGCACTTTCTGGAACAACAACTGATTTAATTCTCACAATAGCCCTTTGCATTAGGTAGTGTTATTATCTCCACCTTCTAGATGAGAAACAAGTCTAGAGGTTGAAGTCTTGCCCAACTCCAGCCTCCCAGCTCTTAAGTGCCGTTTCCATTTTTCTTTTCCTTGCTTCCCAAGCATCTCTCCCTGACCCCCAACCTCCTGTCCCCTACCTTGAGCCTCACTGGCTGGGCTGGCAGAGCCCTGGGCAGGGGGCATGCTCAAGGACACTGCACATGGCTATGCTACCTTCTTACAGAGGTCACACATCTGGTACATCGGGCTTTCACAACAGGCTGGACCCTGTCCCTGCTCTGGGACCCAGATCACAGAAGCTGCCTCACCCCTCAACTCAGCAATGCCAGGTCATCCCATCCTTCTCCAGGCAAACACCTCTCTCCCATCTGCCTGTTAATCTAAAAAAAACCACGGGAACAGAAAACCAAATACCGTGTGTTCTCATTTATAAGTGGAAGCTAAATGATGAGAACTCATGGACACAAAGAAGGAAACAATACACACTGGGGCCTACTACAGGGTGGAGGGTAGGAGGAAGGAGAGGAGCAGGAAATATCACTACTGGGTACTAGGCTTAGTACCTGGGTGACGAAATAACCTGTACAACAAACCCCCATGATACAAGTTTACCTATGTAACAAATCTGTACATATACCCCTGAACCTAAAACAAAAGTTTAAAAAGGGCCAGGCACGGTGGCTCACACCTGTAATCCGAGCACTTTGGGAGGCCGAAACAGGTGGATCACTTGAGGTCGGGAGTTTGAGAACAGCCTGACCAATATGGTGAAATCCTGTTTCTACTAAAAATACAAAAATTAGCTGGGTGTGGCCAGGCACTGAGGCTCACGTCTGTAATCTCAGCACTTTGGGAGGCTGAGGTGGGCAGATCACAATGTCAGTAGTTCGAGACCAGCCTGACCAAAATGGTGAAACCCTATCTCTACTAAAAATACAAAAATTAGCTGGGCATAGTGGTGTGTGCTTGTAATCCCAGCTACTTGGGAGGCTGAGGCAGGAGAATTGCTTGAACGCAGGAGGCGGAGGTTGTAGTGAGCCCAGATCCCACCAGTGCACTTCAGCCTGGTGATAGAGCTAGACTCCACGCCGGAAAAAAAAAAAATTAGCTGGGCGTGGTGGCACATGCCTGTAGTCCCAGCTACTCAGGAGGCTGAGACAGGGGAATTGCTTGAACCGGGGAGGCGGAGGTTGCAGTGGGCCGAGATAACGCCACTGCACTCCATCCTGGAGACAGAGCAAGATTCCGTCTTAAAAAAAAAAAAAAAAAAAAAAAAGGCCTTTAGAAGTTCATTTGGGTTAAACATTGACCCCTTACTGCAGCTTTTCAAAATGCTCATTCCTCTAACGGGAATCCATAGTAACTCCCTACTTACTTTGGGAAAGTTACTGCATCTTTTCCCTCATTAGAAAGGCCCGAGGCTGTCTGGGAAGTAAACTGCCACTTAACCCCACATTTATTTACATCCTTGCCACCGCGCCTCTTCCTCTCTCACCCTGCCCCCATGGCACAAGGCCTTAGCCTAGCATTCAAGTACCCTCACTTGCAATCTTGGTGGGGGTGTGATCTCCGAAAATAGTACAGCAGAAAGCCCAGAGTGGAGGAGCCAGTTGGGAGACTCAGCGTGTGGGCACTCTGCTTCCCTGCGCTGAGCCTCCTCTGTCATCGGCGATCCAGCCCATCCCAGGTTAGACTACAGTCTGTAACCCCTAGCCTCTCCCTCCTCGCGCCCTTCTGGCCTTCGTCACTGTCGTGCCCGTAGTGGGTACAGATCGTGGATGCGCACACCGGAGGGAATTACGGTATTGACCGACAGCTGCTCTTCGCTGGCTCTGGCTCCCTCGCGTGTCGGCAACCGGAACTGCAGCGAGGCCCAGAGGCCTCCGCCCACTTCCTTCGGAGTTCCGGTAGGACTCTAAACGTCAGAAGCCAGGCTCAGGGAAACCGGCTAGTCCAACCCCTAGTCCCTCTCACCTGGGTCCTCTGTGGCAGATTACATGCTTGCGCTATTTTTTCTTTTCTTTCTTTAAAATTTTTTTGTAGAGACAGTGGGTGTGTGTGCGTATGTGTGTGTGAGGGTGTCTCACCATTTTTCCCAGGCTGGTCTCGAACTCTTGGGCTCAAGCGATCCACCTGCCTTGGTCTCCCAAAGTGCTGGGACTACAGGCGTGAGCCACCACACCCAGCCCGTTTGCGCTGTATTCTGAGGCTTTCTGCCAATTTCCTTTTTTTCCTGGTGAGAAATTTGCTCCCTAGAATCGGGGTGTCTCAGCAGACCAGCCCGGTTTGTTGGACCTCACCTGCAGCTGTGGCCTGACCCGGGACCCAGCATGGGGTTCAGCGCCATGGAAATCACCTGTTTCTTCTTCGGAGCGAGTCACACCTGGATGCCATTCTCAATTCTCCACACCTTGCTGTATGTCCGTGAGTAAAATCTAACCTCTCTGAGCCTCACGTGCCTCCTCTTTAAAATGGAGCTTTCATATTCTAGCATTTGCCTCACAGAGTTGTCAGTATGATTACATGGGATAGTACAGGTTGCAGGTGGACAGCCAGAGGATAATCATCACCACTGCACTAGGGCACCCACTCATTGTGTGCCTGGGACTGCTCTAGGCATTTTGAAATAACCCTCTTAAAAACGGATCATCCAGACACTTGCGGTGGCTCACACTTGTAATCTCAGCACTTTAGGAGTTCGAGACCAGCCTGGCCAACACAGGGAAACCCCGTCTCTATTAAAATTATAAAAATTAGCTGGGCGTGGTGGCATGTGCCTGCAATCCCAGCTACTCAGGAGGCTGAGGCAGGAGAATCGCTTGAACCCAGGAGGCAGAGGTTGCAGTGATCGTGCTACTGCACTCCAGCCTGGGCAACAGAGCTAGACTCTGTCTCAAAAAAAAAAAGGGTCATCCACAGATGAATAAATTGAAGGTCAGAGAGATTTAGTGACTGCATGGTGTCACACAGCAGAGCTAGGACTGGACTCAGAAAGACATGGATACACAAGTGCTGGGAGATGTGGGTGGAGTCTAAGGTCTGTGAGTTTAGAGCAGGGATCCCGAACCCCCGGGTGGGACCTGTACAGGTTTGTGGCCTGTTAAGAACCGGGCGTGTTAGGAACCAGGCTGCCCAGCGGGAGATGAGCAGCAGGCATTACCACCTGAGCTCTGCCTCTTGTCAAATCAGCAGAGGCATTAGATTATCATAGGAGCATCAACCCTGTTGTCCCCACATGTAGTAGGTTGCTGCGCTCCTTATAAGAATCTAATGCCTGATGATCTGAGTTGGGACAGTTCCATCCTGAAACCATTCCAATGCCCCCACTCCAGCCCATGGAAAAATTATCTTTCAGGAAACTGGTCCCTGGTATCAAAAAGATTGGAAACCACTGGTTTAGAGGGTACAGAGGGGCCTGAAAATAACCTGGCTGTGCCTCCCTTTGGTTAATGCTTTCTTCCTCTAATGGATCATTCATCATCTCTCAATACAATGGTTGAGGGGTCAGGGACCTAAAAGACCATCCAGAGGGGTCAGGGACCTAAAAGACCGTCCAGGTCTATTTCCTTACGGAGAGAGAGAAGGGACTTGTCCAGTTACACAGCTGGGCAGGGCAGGTCCAGATTGGAGCTCAGGTTTCCTAGTCCTGCCTCCTGCTGCCCCCCACCCCGGTGAGCAATTCTGCAGGGGGCTGCCACTCCAACCCACAATCAAACTGCCCACTCAGTTGGAGCACCTCTCCAGGAGCTGCTCACTGGCTACCCCTGACCCTACTTGGCTGGGACCTTCTGCCACCCTCTCCCTCCTCTCAAGCAGCTGATTGCTCTAAGCAGAGAGGAAACCAGTGCCATTCTGGCTCCCAAGTGCTGGTGCAAGACCAGCAAATATTTACCATTCTCTGTGTGTGTGTGTGTGTTTTTTTTTCTTTTGTTAGAAAAGGGCTAGTGCAATATATGTGATTCACATATATTGAATCTTTGGTAGATGGATTGTGAGTATTTTGTTCCTTCTTTGTATTTTAAAATTTCTTCAGTAATGAACAAACATTATTAGTAAGACAAGAAATAAAAAACCGTTCTGAATTTTCCTTTAAGCAAAAGGCCAACATTCATTTAAAAAATGAGCTGGATAAGAACAGATTGTTCTCAAGAAAAAAACAAGAAAATGGCTTTTAAACATAGAAACAGATAACCAACTTTGCTTGTAATGATAGAAATGCAAATTAAGATGATAATGAACTACTATTTCTTATCAGATAGGCAAAAATCCAAGTTTTACAGCATGTTCTCCTGGACTCACTCTCATACATTGGTAATGGAAATGCAAAATATTTCTGGACCTTATGGAGGAGAATTTGGCAATAGCTAGCAAAGTTACATGTGCACCTACCCTTTGACCAAGCAATTCCATTTACTTATTTATTTTTGAGACAAAGTCTCACTTTGTCACCCAGGTTGGAGTGCAGTGGCATGATCTCAGCTCACTGCAACCTCCGCCTCTCGGGTTCAAGCGATTCTCCTGCCTCAGCCTTCTGAGTAGCTGGGATTACAGGCGTGTATCACCATACCCTGCTAATTTTCGTATTTTTAGTAGAGACAGAGTTTCACTATGTTGGTCAGGCTGGTCTGGAACTCCTGACCTTGTGATCTGCCTTCCTTGGACTCCCAAAGTGCTGGGATTACAGGCGTGAACCACCGTGCCTGGCCCAGCAATCCCATTTATAAGAATAGATTGTGGCCGGGCTTGGTGGCTCACCCTTGTAAGCCCAGCACTTTGGGAGGCCGAGGTGGGTGGATCACCTGAGGTCAGGAGTTTGAGACCAGCCTGGCCAATATGGTGAAACCCCATCTTTACTAAAAATATAAAAGTCAACTGGGAGTGGTGGCAGGCACCTGTAATCCCAGATACTCAGGAGGCTGAGGCAGGAGAATTGCTTGAACCTAGGAGGCAGAGGTTACAGCGAGTTGAGATCACACCATTGCACTCCAGCCTGGGTGACAGAGTGAGACTCTATCTCAAAAAAAAAGTTACTGGTGATAGTTATACAACTCTGAATAATACTGTACTAAAAACCGTTGAATTATACACTTAAATGGGTGAATTTTAAGGGGGACGGCAAAGTGAGAAGATGGTATATAGTATGCTACTGCAGTAAAGGGAGAATATACAACACAAATGTTATTTTATCAGTCAGGATGCACTGAGGAAGCAGAATCACATTGAGCTTATGGGATAGGGCGTTGGTCCCCAGCCTTTTGGCACTAGGGTCCAGTTTTGTGGAAGACAATTTTTCTACAGGACTAGGGAGGTGGGAGAACGGTTTTAGGATAAGACCGTTTTTATCCTAAAACCGTTCTCCCTTGGATGATCAGGCATTAGTTAGATCCTCGTAAGAAGTGTGCAACCTGGGTAGGGGGAGGGGCGAGGTGGCTCATGCCTGTAATCCCAACATTTTGGGAGGCTGAGGCAGGTGGATCACTTGAGGTCAGGGGTTCGAGACCAGCCTGACCAACATGGTGAAACCCCATCTCTACTAAAAAAAATACAAAATTAGCCGAGAATGGTGGCACATGCCTGTAATCCCAGCTACATGGGAGGTTGAGGCAGAAGAATTGCTTGAACCTGGGAGGTGGAGGTTGCAGTGAGCTGAGATCATGCCATTGCATTCCAGCCTGGGCAACAAGAGCAAAACTCTGTCTCAAAAAAAAAAAAAAAAAAAAGAAAAGAAAAATGTGTGAAACGTAGATCCCTCACATACACAGTTCTCTGCCACCACTGATCTTTCAGGAGGAGGAGCTTAGGTGGAAATGCTCATTCTCCTGCTGCTCACCTGCTGCCATGTGGCCCAGTTCCTGACAGGGCATAGACCAGTACTGGTTTGAAGCCTGGGGGATGGGGACCCCTGGGTTAGGGGATTTGTTATAGTGTGATACCCTGCTTTTTGCGAGCTAAAACTAACTCTTCTTTTCCCTGACTGAAAGCTGTTCAGGCTTTATGTTAGCCTTTTTGAGCTGAACAGACTCCATTTTGGTTTCTTCATTTTTGTAACCTTCTCCCCATTAAATATGTAACTATAGTATAAAACAAGGTCAGACTGACTCTGGGCACCCAGAAATGCCTTTGTTGATAAGAGGCCGAGTAAAGTATCAGCAGAGCCTGGAAATGCAGCTGCAGTGAGTGCCCAGAGCCTGCCTTATCTATAAGTTGTATGTCTTTCATGACAGCTGTACTCCTCACACCTGGCACTGTTTTATTTCTTTTTCTTTTCTTTTTTTTTTTTTTTAAGATGGGGCTTCACCATGATGGCTAGGCTGGTCTTGAACTCCTGACCTCAGGTGATCCACCCACCTCGGCCTCCCAAAGTGCTAGGATTATAGGCGTGAGCCACCGCGCCTGGCCTGTTTTATTTCTTATGTATCAGTTTTTCTTTTTAACTTTTTGCTTACTCTGCCTTTGTAAGAACTTTGTTTCAGCTGGGTTTCCCCCTTCCTATTAAAACTAGTGTATAAAAGACCACCTAACTTTTTCTTTGGGGCTGAGAGAACTTTGGACATTAGCCACCCTCGGTTGCTGGCTTAATAAAGGACTCATAATTCATTCTCAGAGTGTGGTGAATTCCTTGACTCGCTCGGGTACACCACTAGTAATTTGCCTTACACAGTTGCGGAAGGAGCTGGGGGACAGAGGGACCAGAAGGGGAGTTGGGGATCAGAAAAGTCGCTTGCCAGTCATCTGAGAAATCAAGTGTGTTCAGCTGCTGAAATGGAACCACAGGGGGTAGCTTGTGGGGAGGTCTATGGGAGGTACTAATGCCCTTGGTCTTCAGCCCAGTCTATGATGGCCTGGGGCTGCTGTTGATCAGCAGCCTCGGCAGCTGGGAAGAAAAGCTGGATGTGGAGTGAAGGAGAGTGACAGCAGGCTGGAAGCCAATGGTCATCTCTTCATCCAGCACCACAGCTGACTATGACAACCTTCAGAGACTTAACTTTGAAAAATGTAAATATTTTACATAATTGTAAAGCAAAATTAACATTTAAAAATATCTGGAAAACAAAAGCAAAACAAAATAAATAAACCATGCATGTTGAGTTGGTGGTGTAACCACACAGAAAATTATTCCAAGTGACTAAAATAGTAATGTGACACTATGCCCCTAGTGGCATGTGTACACATGACAAAAGCTTTTCAAAAAACATTTAAACTGTTTTCAGGAATAATGTCTTCAGCCAGGTGCGGTGGCTTATGCCTGTAATCCCAGCACTTTGGAAGACTTAGGCGGGTGGATCACCTGAGGTCAGGAGTTTGAGACCAGCCTGGCCAACATGGTGAAACCCCGTCTCTACTAAAAATACAAAAAATTAGCTGGGTGTGGTGGCATGCGCCCGTAGTCCCAGCTACTTGGGAGGCTGAGGCAGGAGAATCACTTGAATATGGGAGGCAGAGGTTGCAGTGAGCTGAGATTGCATTCTAGCTTGGGCAACACAGGGAGACTGTGTCTTGAAAAAAAACGTGGGAGGCCGGGCACTGCGGCTTACACCTGTAATCCCAGCACTTTGGGAGGCTGAGGTGGGTGGATCACCTGAGGTCAGGAGTTCAACACCACCCTGACCAACATGACAAAACCTCATCTCTACTAAAAATACAAAATTAGCCAGGTGTGGTGGCGGGTGCCTATAATCCCAGCTACTTGGGAGGCTGAGGTAGGAGAAATGCTTGAACCCCGGAGGTGGAGGTTGCAGTGAGCCGAGATTGGGCCACTGCACTCCAGCCTGGGCAAGACTGTCTCACAAAAAAAAAAAAAAAAAAAAAAGAAATAAAATAAAAGGAAAGAAATCATATCTTTTTAAAAAAATATTACAATATATGCAATTTTATTAACAGTACGCATTAGCCTTTGGTGATTCAGCCCATAGGAATATTTCAGATCACTGAAGCTTTTGCTCATTTGTGAGTTTTTTTAAGGAACTGTATCATGCCATTCCCTTTCTTTTTCTTTTTTTTAAAAATATATATTTTATTGCATTTTAGGTTTTGGGGTACATGTGAAGAACATGCAAGATTGTTGCATAGGTACATACATGGCAATGTGGTTTGCTGCCTTCCTCCCCATCACCTATATCTGGCATTTCTCCCCATGTTGTCCCTTCCCAACTCCCCACCCCCCGCTGTCCCTCCCCTAGTTCCCCCCTACAGACCCCAGTGTGTGATGCTCCCCTCCCTGTGTCCATGTGTTCTCATTGTTCATCATCCTCCTATGAGTGAGAACATGCGGTGTTTGATTTTCTGTTCTTGTGTCAGTTTGCTGAGAATGAGGGACAGGTTCATCCATGTCCCTACAAAGGACACGAACTCATTGTTTTTTAAGGCTACATAGTATTCCATGGTGTATATGTGTGACATTTTCCCTGTCCAGTCTATCATCGATGGGCATTTGGGTTGGTTCCAAGTCTTTGGTATTGTAAACAGTGCTGCAATGAACATTCGTGTGCATATGTCCTTATAGTAGAATGATTTATAGTCCTTTGGGTATATACCCAGTAATGGGATTGCTGGGTCAGATGGAATTTCTATTTCTAGACCCTTGAGGAATCACCACACTGTCTTCCACAATGGTTGAACTAATTGACACTCCCACCAACAGTGTAAAATGTTCCTATTTCTCCACATCCTCTCCAGCATCTGTTGTCTCCAGATTTTTTAATGATCGCCATTCTAACTGGCATGAGATGGTATCTCAATGTAGTTTTGATTTGCATTTCTCTAATGACGAGTGATGATGAACATTTTTTCATATGTTTGTTGGCCTCATACATGTCTTCTTTTGTAAAGTGTCTGTTCATATCCTTTGCCCACTTTTGAATGGGCTTGTTTGTTTTTTTTCTTGTAAATCTGTTTCAGTTCTTTGTAGATTCTGGATATTAGCCCTTTGTCAGATGGGTATATTGCAAAAATTTTTTCCCATTCTGTTGGTTGCCGATTCACTCTAATGACTGTTTCTTTTGCTGTGAAGAAGCTGTGGAGTTTGTTTAGGTCCCGTTTGTCTATTTTAGCTTTTGGTGTTTTGGTCATGAAGTCCTTTCCTATGTCTATGTCCTGAATGGTTTTGCCTAGATTTTCTTCTAGGGCTTTTATGGTGTTAGGTCTTATGTTTAATACACAGAAAAGTTGAAAAATTTGTACCTGCATTTACCACTAGTTATATTTTATAACTTTCAGCATTTTGCTGTATTTATCACGTGTTCATCAATTTCTG